>CAICTM010000574.1:0-58599 GCA_903772945.1 Seminavis robusta
AGAGAATCAGTGCCCACTCTAGTGGGGGCAAATGTTTTTTTGAGAGGCAATCTGCGTCGTCATCGTGGTGAGACTGTAAGTAACTCCTCTGTTTAGATGTTTCAGTTGTTGGTTCGGTTTAAGTTGGACTCGGAAGTGAAGTTATTCCTCAGCCATACGGATCTACACCGACACCAGCTGAAGCAGATTGGACTATCTAGTGGACTGATCACAAGACGCTGCGTGTAGCCTTGATTGTGCAGGCGCCCGTATATCAGGCGTGCCAAAGCTGGACTCGATCCTAGATACCGGAAGCTGAAGAGTTCATGACGATTCAGCCACAGACTCACATGGCACATTGAGTCGGATTCTGCAGTGAGATAGCTCCCAAAGACTTGCAGTAGCGATTTCAGAGATTCCGCTGGGAAATCTCAATGAAGCAACCTAATGTATGTGACCTTTGAAGGTCTAGTCATACTCACGGTTACAAGTTTCTGGGAAGGAGATGAACCCACAATAACGCTAACAAAATGAATGATCCTATTTTAGCACCACTTCAATCTGCGTTGACAATGTGGAATGTATGACTTCTCACGCACTCAGATCCCACTGCGTAGGATACAAACCCTTCCACGGTAATTGTGCTGTTCTTGATATAATTGAGGCCGAGAGAGTATACGTAGTGACTTCTCAAAAATGACACGCCAGCACGAAGTAGCCCATCGTCTAGAAACAAACGTGGCTTTACCTCAGGTATCCATGGCCTGCTGGGTTTATCATGGATAGAGGACGCGAGTTCCGCGCAGAGGTCGAAAAGACACTCCGGGAGAAATATGGACTTCGTCGAAGGTTCATCACTGCGAACGTCATATCTCCCTCAATAGTCAAAACTCTTATTTGATAGTCGTACGGTCTCGCGCGGGAGGCCAGATCTGAGTCGCACTCTCCATTTGAATGAATGCTAAATACCATTCTCGTATGACTGTAACTTAGTTATTTCTCGATAGTCTTTTCAAATCTCTCTCTCATAACTTTTCATTCTCTCTCTCAAACTACAAACATAATATCAAGTGTCAAGACGACCTCTTGAATGGTTCCTGGGATGGAGTCCCCACGGCGGTTCGCTTTGCAAATGAATGCCACTCGAAAAACTAGTTTACATCTCAATCTATTTCCAGTAGCTGCAACTTTTGTTAACAAACACAATAGCTTTCAGCTACCCTCAATCTTTTCCTTCACCATGAAGATGGATAAAGGAAAGCATGCGTTCTGTAACTTCGAGAAACAGTTGTTTGACAAACCCATTCTTCACCTCGTCGACAATGACGAAGACACCTCGTAGACGCGATTGAGAATCACAAGAACGGTATACTCGTGGTTTCGAAGGCACCACCACACTGGAACTACAATTAGACAGGAACCCTGTCGGAACCACATGTTGCCAACGAAAGCGCAAATCAGAAGACTCTAATAACGAGGACAACTCCTCTATCGATTTCAATCACTTGGATGGAGAAATCTCTATCTGAGGATTAGGGCCAGGATGATGACTCAACGGAAGCATGTTCCGATTTCTCATAACAAAGTGAAGAAGATATCTAACTAAATAATAAAGAACTATAGTTTTGCAAACCACACAGGCACAAAACATGAACTACCTAGAACGAGGCAATTAGAATATGATTGACGCCCGTAAGCACGCGTCGTTGCCCTCTAACAACTTTTGACTCTCGATGAATTACAATGTCAACCTAGATTTAAGCCGTGCAAGATCGTTAACCAATCACGTCCCGTAGTATCAGCACCCAAGGTACGGTCAGGGCCAACAGATAACACACAGGCTCTCATACACTATAGACGCTCGTAACGTCGCAGACAGAGAGATCGAGTCAATGACCATGGCACTGTACAGCTCCGACATCCCCTAACATTGCTCCTATCGCCTATGTTAGATTTAACAAGCAAGAAAAAGGGAAACCAAAACCCGTTACACTCCCTTGCTTACTGGATACAGGAGCATCCAGAACCTAGATTGCTCAACCTCATGCAAAATTGAGCCGCCCATTAACGAAAGGATTTGGGGGCGTCCGGAAGGCAAACGCTAATCGTGAACAGACTTTAGAAACACTCAGGTATCGCATGACCACAGGAAGATTTAAACAACAGCCACGAAGTGCACTAAAGGTGACAAAAAGTGCTCTATGATATTCTTGGTGGATTGCGATTATTCCCTGAAATTCCCGCACGGCAGATGATCCCAACCGGATATTAATATCCCATTTGATCGGAGAATTTCGAAGTTGGGAGAAGTTGGGCCATCACCCACGTCACCCCTTTAAATCATATGTTCTCATTCCTTGTCAGAAAGAGCTTGGGGGCGTATGACATGATCATAGGTCGAGACATTCTCCTTCGCTGTCCGATATAGTGCGGAGCGCCGTACTTCACGTCGTATGACCACACTTGTGCACAGTAGTGTGAGGAGGCACGGAACAATCTGCATCTCAGAGTGTCGGCTCTTAGTTGATGTTTAGTATGAGAATCGCGGAAAGTCTACTGCGAGAGCTAGGATTAGGGATGTTTTATGAGAGGAAGTTCTCTGACCACTGAATAAGACTCTAATCAATGAGTTCGAGAGTACGGTTCAAATAGCTATCAAATGGGATCTTGAGACAGGGGTGAGCTCAATACTTGGACCTTCCCGCGGGAGACCTATAAGTGTGGATAGAGTAGAGTTGCAGGTAGGTAATTCCTACGTTGTCTCAAATCCTGCAATAAAGCTGCATTGAAACTCGAGGAGGTTGATGATGAAATCGCTCTAGATATTAGCCAGCGTGGAGTCTTCCCACTATCGTCATCCATAACAGTCGAAGACTAGACAAACCTTCCACGCGTTCCGTTTTAGGATCGTGGAGAGACGTAGGATTACTACGCAACCTACTCTATCACACTTTATAGTCTCCGCGGGAAGCCAGATCTACGATCCCTTGATGATGATCTCTCTCATTGATTAGTTTTCATAGCTTTTTAATCCCTCTCATAACTTTTCATTCTTCTCAAACTCAAAAACACTCGAAAGATCTTTACATAGCTTTTTAGCGTAGTGCACTAAGTCGGAGAGAATGTCTCGACCTATGATCATGTCTACGCCCCCAAGCTCTTGGTGACGTGTAAATCCATTCGATAATTCTATCATCGTGGAATTCAGGAATCATGAAGCACCTTTGCACTTCGTGCTGGTGTTTAAATCTCCTGCAGGGTTAGTCCACATGGTTTGGACGCCCCCAAGATCTTCATGCGTAATTTCTTAGCATGAGTTTGAGCAATCAAAGTTCCGATGCTCCTTATCCAGTAAGCAACGAGTGTAACGGGTTTTTTTCCCTTTTTCTTGCTTGTTAAATCTAACATAGACGATAGGTTTAGGTCTCTTGTCTTGCGACGTTTACGAGGTGGTTGGCCACGGACGAGGTTAACGATGCTAAATAGATCATAGAGTCTAGTTGAGCAGCTTCTAGGCAATCATCTAATTTGCCGTAGAGTTCATCGGTTGCAAACAATTTTTTTTACTAGTTAGTGAGATATCTTCATCACTTTGGTATGAGAAATCGGAACATGGTTCCGTTGAGTCATCATCCTGGCCTAATCCTCAGATAGAGATTTCTCATCCAAGTGATTGAAATCGATAGAGGATTGTCCTCGTTATCAGAGTCTTCTGATTTGCGCTTGGCAACATGGTTGCGAATTTTGCAGTGGTTGCACGAGTATCGTCGATCTCGTGTCTTCGTCATTGTCGACGAGAGGAAGAATGGGTTTGTCACGCAACTGTTTCTCGAAGTTGCTGAACGCATGTTTCCTTGAGCCATCTTCATGGTGAGGAATAGTTGAGGGTAGCTGAAAGCTATTGTGTTTGTTAACAAAATGCACTACGCTAAAAGCTAGTGTAAAGATCTTTCGAGTGTTTTGAGTTTGAGAGAAAAAAGTTATGAGAGAGATTTGAAAGCTATGAAAATAATCAACGAGAGAGATCATCATCAAGGGATCGTAGATCTGGCCTCCCGCGGGAGACTATAAAGTGTGATAGAGTAGGTTTGCGTAGTAATCCTACGTATCTCCACGATCCTAAAACGGAACGCGTGGAAGGTTTGTCTAGCATGGATCTAGTAGCGTGGAAGTACTCCACGCTGGCTAAATATCTAGAGCGATGTTTCATCATCAACCTAGTATGACTAGAGCGGTCATTGAGAACCCTGTCTCAAATGACTATTCACGAGAGACTCAGTCATGAGTCGAACTCAAACCCTATCTAGGATCGAGTCGCGAATAAGGCTAAGAGCCGTGTATTGCACTAGATATGGAACTGTTCTGGTCGGACCAGGAAGAACTTCACTTCCGAGTCCACCTTAAACCGAACCAACAACTGAAATATCTAAACAGAGGAACTACCCACACAAACGCATGCCTCAAAAACATCCCACTAGGGGTGTTCCAAAGACTCGCTAAACTCACTACAGTTACCAACAAGAATGCCAACCAAACCCTCGCTGAGATCCACCCACTACATATCGAGGCGTTGAAGAAAGCTGGACTGGTTCCAGAACAGATACCAACACTACAAGAAGAAATACAACGATACTCCAAGCGACAAGAGGAAAAAGCAAACGAACCAGATAGAGATGCCAAGCAACGAAAGAGGAACCGGAACCGATCATTATTCTTCTGTATAGGACACTCCAACGCCTGGTGACCCCAATACACAAGGTAATCAACGACCTCAAGAAGAGCCATGGCCTCGAATGGATTAGAACGTCTATGTCCTATCATCGATTCACCAACCTGCGAGAGATGTTCATGGGCGACCTATTGAGGAAGCTCACCAAAGACGTCATCTCCACCGAGTTCCAAAATGAAACCTGCAACTGCAAGCCAGGAAACAAGAAAGAAGGCCAATGCCGATTTGACGACCGCTGTAGAAATAAACTGGCCATATACCGCATCAAATGCATTAACTCGGGCAAGGAATACGTTGGGGCAACCCAACGAAACGTCAAAGAACGAACATACCAACACTTCACCGACGTCATGCGTCTCCTCTATGGAAAACGCAAGTCAGATTCATACGCAAGACACTTCGCCAACGAATTCCAAAACTTCGCAGCTTCTTCACCATTCCGACTTAATGGCGACATTCAAAGGAACAGCATCGAAATTAGCATCCTATGGCAAGGCAACCCCATCAGCACTGTCAAGACCTTCGGGACACGACACTGCAGCCTATGCAACAGGGAGCGACTCGAGATACTGAAACGATCCAGAGAATCGCCAGAAAAGCTGATCAACTCCTGCAACGAAATATACGGAGCATGCCGACATAAACCTCGATTTCATAAGTACCACAATAGCCCAAGCACTGATGATTCCCAAGGGGG
This sequence comes from Seminavis robusta, assembly GCA_903772945.1. Lineage (NCBI taxonomy): Eukaryota > Bacillariophyta > Bacillariophyceae > Naviculales > Naviculaceae > Seminavis > Seminavis robusta. The sequence continues at coordinate 5,406 of CAICTM010000574.1, forward strand.
ATGAAAAAGTCAAACAACCGAAAAGTTACCACAGAGTGAAAGCTCGTGTTTTAGCGATTCGGCAGTTTGTGCTGATTAAAACCTACTTAATTCAGTCACTTTTTGCTAAAATCGTATAAAGTCCAGATTCCAGGCGGCCCCAGGCCGACCTACTCCTTCAGGATCTTTGAAACGGAAGTTATCGAAGGCGCTGGCACTGCCACCCACCACTGCAACATGATGAAATGCTTTGATCTCCTGGAGGGGCTCCGCTGACGTCATGGTGATTCCGAACTTTCTTGTGGAAACCTTTTCGGCGAGACTCGCACGACTCGCGTTTGTTTGACTCCCACGCGAGTCAAACGAGTCTAATTGCGAGTCTGTGCGAGTCTGTGCGAATCCATGCGAGTCTCTAGCTTTTGACTACAGTTAAAGTTACGTTTCTGTGCGAGTCTGTGCAAGTCTACGCGAGTTAAATGCAAAATAACGCGAGTAATACGAGTCAAAGTTGCGAGTCTTGGGCTGTAATTTCCAAAGGAACAATGAAGCCTCGCCAATAGTGACGTCAGCGGAGCCCCTCCTGGTCCAAGCTATTTTCAATTGCATTCTTCAAATCACTGATGTATTGCACCTTAAGTGAATGGTCACCCGCAACAGTGAACTGTAGGGTCAGTAGAACTTCATCCTTGAAGAATGCGGCATCAAAACATCCTTGATTCCATTTCATGCACCATATAATTGTTCCAGATTCAAATTCTGTCTCTGGGCTATAGCTCAGTTTGTTTCCATCATATGAGACTTCTCCATTTTCAACCGGTTTAAAGCACAACCCTTCCTTGGATGTCAGCAATTTTTTCACACTATTCTTAGTAGAATTTTTTGTGAAGACAGTTTTGATCGCGTGGAGCTGCTCCAGTTCAAATGCCCAGCCTTTGAGAGTAGGATTATCTGAATGTTCGGCAGCAGCATTCACAGCACTAACCAACCTTCCTTCCACCTTCTCATATGCTTCAAAGAGAACATACTTGCTAACAGCGGCAGTGCGACCCTTAAACTGCTGCATGAGAGTGTTGACAGAGTTGGGAGCCTTGTAGGAAATTGTTGGACTTGCAAACTCTTCCCATTCATTCCCCTTGATTTTGGAAACAATATATCCAGGCTGTCTTTCACTCCGAAGGTTGTGAACTCAAACAAAAACCTGGCGCTGCCACCTGCATAATAGTACTTGTGATCAAAATACTGTTGAGCAGTAGTAATGTTTGCAGCAACAGCAACAAAGGATTCCACAGAAATAGCATCGTCATTGGTCTCATATTCATTGCTTTCTTCCGCTTTTCCTTCTTCTCCTTCGGAGATACCATCTCCAATGCTCTCTTCTTCGCCATCCACCTGTTCAGCCCATGGAATGGGGGTACCCATATTCTTAAAGTGAAGAATGTCCTTCATAATATCAGGTTTGGATTTCAGTAAGCGGTTTAAGAATGGCTGGTTGGAAATGGCACTTTTGTAGTCACCTTGGGTGAAGGAGTCGAACTTTAAATCTTCGTAGGCCCTATCAATACCCATCTGAACATCTCCAGCCCTCAAATCAAACTGCAAAGAAGTTGTAAACACAATTCTCTTGATCTTTCTTTTGTCTCCCGTGTGAGAGGTAAGCATCCCCATCAGCGCAGTGCATGGATCCAATGATGTTCGAACTCCATCAAGAAAGCACAAGTCGAACGGATTTGTCGCCTCTTGCAGTGTTTGCTCGACTAAAGCAACAACGTTACCCTGGTGAAGCGCATTGCGAAGCTTCTTGGATTTTTGTCCCTCAATAATGATGATGTTGCAGGGGTCTTGTACGCGGAACAAGATCATCAGAACTCTCTTTCTTTGGCGATGGTAGTGGGCGTGGGCGTTGTAGGTGGGGCAGGGAGAGAGCTGTTGGCGGCTGTGGTTGTATCGGCTGCGGCTATCCCAGCAGGTTTGGTATTTCAAGAAGCTCTGGTTAACCCAGCTGCATAACGGTGTGCTAATAACGTTGAAAACGCAGTCTTTCCACAACCCGGAGGACCGGTAACATAGAGCCTCAACCTTTTCCTGCTCGACCTACTGGGAGAAAATTTCTCTCCGGAAACAAATTTTTCGAATCGTCTTCCCTGCTTTACAAGGTGTCCTCGAATGAACAAAGGAACGTCTCTCACGTCATTGTCTTCGATCATGCGGACAGAACAGACCTCGCCTTCTTTCAGGAGTTCCGGCAACTCGCCCTGGTACTGAAATGCAACAAAATCAAGCGGTTGTGCTGGAGTTGTCATGGTGCATGGCAGCTTGCCGCAATACTGTAGTGATGTGCAGGGGTTTGATATGCCTATTGTATTTTTTGTATAATACGTATAATACACCCCCTCCTGAATCTTTTAAAAAATAATACATACATAAAATACGGTATTTAATGTATTGATACTGTATTGAACCGTATTTTCGTATTTTCGTATTTTACTGTATTTTGGTGTATTACATGGTTTCTTGGGTGTTAGTTGGCTTTTGGTAACCATACTTCCTGGTCCTAAACTTTGCAATGCAATATGTTGGAAGCTATTTGAAGCAGATGGGATGATGGTAGGTAATATGGTGTGAGAAAAGTGGTGAGAACCACTGGAGCAGGCATGAGTACTGCAATTAGATGAGTCAACAGTAGATCATGACTCAAAGTCCAATACATATAATACACCGTATTAAACGTATAATAGGTATAATACGTATCCAAAATCTCAATACACGTATTTGCACATCACTATGCCGCAAGGCTGGCTACTAGTAGCTTTCTGAGCTCACGATTGATTCCTACGATACGATACCGGTACTTTTCTTCGTTACTACTTACGTACTAGCTGCTAGCGAGTAGATGGCTCCCACAGTAGTGGAAGTACATCTCTAAATGCAGCCATGCAAGCACATTTCTTAATTGCGAATCGGCATGCCCGCGAACAGTTACCAAGCCTGGCGACCCAGTATTTAGACCTCCTACATTTTCCACACTTCGATGGCCAAACAGGACTTACAAGTACATATCAGGTCTGATTGAAATGGTAACAGCAGTTATGAGAGCGAGTCGATACTGTGTACTCGGAGTATTTCGTAGGGGAGCGTTTAATATATCTCCTGATAACGTCGCGGTATGTATTCGGTGTCAGAGATTGTCTGTGCCACGTAACTGAACACATAGGATCCTACGTGTTGTCTGGTAACGTAGCGTGGAGCGTTGTACACCCATTTACGCGAAAACTTTCGTTTTCATTTTCATCATCCGTCATCCATCCACAACCGTGATTCGTTCTTTCAGTTAACGACTGTTACGAGAGCAAGTCGATCTTGTATACTACACCTCTTCACATTTTTCGTGCTGGACACTCTGAAGCCAGCAAAGTAAAGGTATTAATCAACCCTGTGTGGGTCTGTTTGGTTGCGTAACCACCAGAATTATCATTTTGAGTATTCAGCTAATTTTGTAGCAATTTGGCATTTCAGCTAGATTGAGCATTAGGTGTATCTCTTAAATGAATGGATTAATTTAATGATGAAAGCTAGCCCAAAGTTCAAGTGGGAAAATTAATGGATAAAAATCCTCAAGTATAAATAAAAGGTGATATAGGGATAAATTGGATATTTACTTAGGCAAGCATATTGATTACTTAGATGTATATAATTTTCAGGATGGTATAAAACTAAGAGCATGCTAATGGATGGCAGTTACTGGTTTTTGAAAGACTTATTGCAGATTTACTTCAAGTAGATGGTGCAACAGAACACTTAATACTCACTATGACTGCATAGAAATGTGGAATTAAGGTACATTGAAGTAATAGGATTATGGTTATTGAATGACATGCCCATTGTGCATGAGTTTCGAAAAAGGATAGAAATAAGTGTTGATTGTAACATTTTAAGATCTATTTCTTTTTGTTTTTGGCCTTTTTTTCGTGTTGATTGGGAGGTAGCATTTGATAGTGCTTTTCTTTTTTTAGGTGTTGCTTTTTGTGTTTTCTTAAACTTTCCTTATGACAAATACCGAGAATATTTTTGTGTCTGTTGGTACAACACATCATATGGTATCTTCCAGTGCACTTTAAACAAGTCCAACAACACATGCTGCCCTGACCACAAGCAACCACACATCAATGAAAATCGTGCCCGTTAGCGTTGGGCATATCCTTCAAATATAAAGACAAAGGCGTTCTGGTCATCTCACACAAAAAACACTGTATCCAAGTCTTGTGCAAAGACTCAAAACCGTCACATAGGCTCAACACAACACAAAAAAAACCAAAAAATGGTGGAGTCACACATATGCTAGGCAGCGCCGCAGCGGCAACCTTAACCTTAACAATATTTGTTCAAAAACGTACTAGTTCACATTTCACCGTAAACCACCGTAGTGTTAGACGTCAGACCCACACGGGGGTAACCTAGAACTTTCGGGCTCTTCTAGTTAGGTTACAGTCGTACTCAATCGCTCTGATTGTAACTTAACCTGGTTTATACTGTACATTCCATACGGTATTGGTGCAGCGTATTCATCCAAACACGCGTTTCTCGTGACTCGTGCTTCAGCGAAAATGGCGCCATTTCAGGTTTTCGAAGGGAAAATGTTGCCCCCTGTTCTTCGCATTGTCGCTGGTCCACGCAAGTCTCTGAAAGTCGGGCTCCGTCCTTGAGAAGTCTCGACTACTACTGTAGCTAGTGCAATAGGTGTGGTGGTGCCATGCCGCCATTCCCCATTGCGTCGCCAACAACTGGCAACTCCAATCCACCAGTCGTAAGCCCAGATCCATCGGCAACGAGATCGGAACCTAAGACGCCATTGTCTGAGATTGACAGTCAATTCCAGCAGATTGGTTGCCTGGGCCATGGTGGCTTTGGCAGTGTCTTTCTGGCGCAAAAGCCATCCGGTCGCCGAGTGGCTCTCAAGTTTTGTGAATTGAATAACGATGACGATGACGACCGCAACGAGATGCTGCAACGAGAAATTGATGCCGTCATTCAGTTGGAGTGCACAAGATCCAGCGAGGGATTGGCCATTGTGTACTTTGAGGATTGGTTCATTGGTGACAACTACGCTTGCATTGTCATGCAACATGCGGATGGAGGAACGTTGTCGCAAGAAATTCTGGCCAAACAGGAGCGATTGGATCAAGGCCACAATGGAGAACCCTACACGGAACGACGAATCGCCTCCTACGCTCTCCAGCTCAGCTCAGCCTTGCATCACGCTCACAGCCGGGGTGTGGCTCATTTTGATATCAAAAGTGCCAACGTGCTAATTGATCGAACGGGTGGGGGAAGACTACTATTGGCGGACTTTGGCAGCGCCGTGTCCCCAGGAGGAGAACCAGAAAACTTTACAGAAATATACGCCTCTCCGGAGTTGCAGAGAGCACATGCCCACGAGGACTTTTCCGCATTGGATCCGACAAAGGTGGACATGTTTGGTCTGGGGTGTATTCTGTACGAGCTGATTTGTTGCAAAAAGCTGGTGGATTTGACGGGCGATCAAACCTTGGCGGAGTTCATTGTGGAGAAACAAACTGCGGAAGCGACCCTTGCTTTGCCATGCGTTCGCCTTCCATTTCTGCCAGAACAACAATCGTCTCAGAACCACCAGCAGCAAGTTGGATACTCGCATTTTTTGAAAAGCATGGTCACAAATCTTTTGGAACTGCTTCCTAATGTGCGCTCTACACCTTTAGTGCTGCAAAACATATTGAAGGATCCCTCCTACAGCCCTTTGCTCCAAGACTGGGTAATAGCAGCACAACCTCCTCAACCCGGGGCTCCAGTAACAGTCGACAATATACAGCTGGGAATGCTTGTACAACGTGGACCCGATTGGGCAGACGGCGACTCTGATGGGGGTATCCACAGTGTGGGAGCAGTGGTCAAGTTGGATTGTGATGCCGGTTACACGGAGGTTGCATTCCCATCACAACAACAAAACCCAGAGACTCTTGTCTGCCGCATTGGAGCAGGCAACAAGTTTGAGCTAGCCGTGGGGCCTCCGTCGGCCGCAGATTTCCTTGGCATTCTAAAGGGAGCTAATCCTGCAGAATTTGTCATTGGGCAACGAATTGACGCGAATTGCATGGTAGTTGGTATCCAAGACAAGACAGTCTTGGTGGCCCCCACGGAGAAGATAGCCATCCAGCAACTTCCCTTTCATCGCCCTCAGCCCGTGGTGCCACCTGTGTTGCTACCAAAGAACCCTCCTCCTGAACCGGATAATTGGCAGCATGGGACCGACACATTGCCTGAAATCACTGACGCATCGGAGCGGCAGCAAGTTTTGGTCGCCTTTACACAGAATTCAAACTATGAGATTGGATCCATTCGTCGAATTCAGAATCCTGTGCTCTGGAAATCCTATGCAGCAGCTCGCGAACGTGTTGCAGCGGAGAATTGGGGAATCGCCAATGAAAAGCGCCTCTTCATTGGAACAGGCCAATATGCACCAGAAACTCTCCATCGCCACATCCCGCCACAATGGTTCTTCTCCAAGTGCGTTACCAATGCAAACGATACGCCTTGCTTCAAGGATGCCAGTGGCGCTGATCACAACTGTCACCGTTCGACAAACAGCAGTGATGGGTATACGAGACAGTTGGTACTTTGTCGTGTTGCCTTGGGTAGGACAAAGACAAAGGAAGGGGGAAACAGGGAGGCGGGTAGTCTTCCCCCGCATTCTGTGATTTACCATTCTGAGACGTCAAACAACAGCAACGGTAATCACTACGAAGTCAAGCTGTCAAGCACCTGCCAGGCATATCCAGAGTACCTGGTCTCTTACAAACTACCCACAACAACTGGTCGCCGTGTGCTCAGAGCAAGGCGCCCTGCACGCCCTGCATCTGGGCGCGCTCCATTGCCACCACAACCGAACAGGAACTGGGCAGCTCGTCGAGTTTCAACAAATCAAGCACCTGTGCCGGCTGCAGCTGAACCTTCGTCCTCGGGACGTGCGTCGCAGCCACTCGCGGCAGGTTCAGCACGGATTGCGAAACCTTCAGCCTCAGCGCCGAGAATGGTATCCCCGCCAGCACGACCCCCTTTGGCGTCCCCTGTGGCAAAATCATCCCATTCAGCCAGCAAATTGTGTGTAATTTGCATGGAAAGGGATGTAACAATGATCCTCATCCCTTGTGGGCACCCCTGTCTATGCGAAGCTTGTGGTTCGAAGAAAGTACTTAAAAAGATGAAGAAGAAATGCCCCGAATGTCGAAAACACATCGATCAAGTTGTGCGGATGTACGGGCGGGTAGTCGAGGATTGAGCACAGTTGTGATACAAAGGATTTGTAGTAGTAGGAGTAAAAATAGCAACGTGGCAAGGAAACTACGAAGTTTCAAACTCGCTGATGTAGCTCGAACAATCACCGTCTAAGTTTCAATCTTTTGGACCTCCTTGGGCCAACATTTTGTGTTGCCGTCACGGTTTTCCCAGTCAGCGGAGTGCTTCGAGTGTCGAGGTTCACAATCGAGCTCCTCCTGTGAGTCGACTGTCACTCGCAACAGATCAAGCTTTCGTAGAGTGGCGGGTCGCGTTGGCCTCCGGCGTCGTTGCCGAGGAAAGAAGGGTGTCCCGTCTCGTTTGCTTGGTTGGTCGATGGGAAGGCGCATGACGGCTATCGTGATTTCAAAGCGCAGAAGGACGCGGGTTTCATCGAGGCGATGCGTTCGACTTAGCGTGGAGTCCACTACAGAATCACAATCAATTCGTCACAGTTTCATTATAGTGTATACGGACTACATGCATCATCTATCTCTTCTCTTGAAACGGGCTCAAACTAGCTAGTCCTCGCACCAACACAAATCAAAATAGCGACATCGCAGCTCATGCTTGTGAGGGATCGGTCGCGTTGTTGTGGTTCTTGTCCAGCCATCCATCGTCGTCGATCGCGACGGCCATCAATTCATCCTTTTTCATTCTTTGCATCTCGTTGTCTTTCGTTCGCAATACAGACATCGTCTAGCTAGCTTCTTCGTAAACAGGGAGTGGCGAACGCTTGCACCAATACCAAGAGATTCGCTCCTCGGTGTCTATCGACAGACCAACAGATTACTCCCCGTTGTTGTAGGCGACGCCACCACCATTTGTAGCCGCCGAAATGCTTCGAGTGGCGGTTTGGATTTGGGGTTGCAATTGCTGGATTCGTGTCGCTTCGGTTGACACAGCCGACGAGATTTGCACCAACTCGTGGTGGATTTGGTCCGCCTCCTGCCGCCCCAACGACAAGATGAAATGGCAATGTTTAGTGTGTCGAGTTGAAAATGACAACGAAGAAAGCACGAAGCTTCGCTCTACTTGCCTGCAAAAAGAGAACCAAAGATTCGTGCAATCCAAGAGTGATGTCTCTCTTTGCTTCGAGGACTTCCTGCAGCTTCTGCTCTGCCAGTTGAGTAATCCTTTCAACTTCTCCAAGTCCACCAGATCCAAACTGCAATTCATCGTCCGATCCTTGAAACGTTTCTCCAGCCTCCATTTGGTGGTCGTGATGAGGATCGTAGACTCCCTCGTCGCGAACGTTCTCCACCATGGTTCGGGGAGCGCGATTTCCGTGACGAGGCGTCCCTGGATGGTGGTAGGCGCCTTCCGCTGCCTCCTGGTTGTGCTGGTGATACTCGTAGGAGACGCCATTGTTGTTCATTTCAGGGTACGTCGCCATTGTTGAAGTAAGCAGAGAGATGAGAAGAAACAAGAGAGTGGTTGTGTCGTTCGTCGTCTTCGTCGTCTCGGTAGTGTGAGAGGAAGAAAAGGAGAGAGTGAACGAAGCTCCGCACCGAGCGAGCAAGTGCGCGTTTGCTCGTTTGAATGTCAATTGAGCTTTGTTGAGTCGAATGGGTCAAATGCAAGTCGCTCAGCTGCTCCCACTTCTTTCCCCATTACATGTATGTATTGTCACCAACAAGACTCCAAAAAGGTCGGAGGTTTGCTCTGTTCTTCAAAAACCTGGCGAGTTGTGGTCCTGGAAGAATCTTCAATCAGAGACTGTGAAGCCTGATACAGTACATGGACGGCTCGTTTGTTGGCTAGAATCTGGGGTTGTGAAGCAAGAAAGGCATGATGAAGCAGTGAAACCTGGTTTCATCAGGATGCGTCATTTTCCGAGAACCACAAATCGATTGAGAGGAGCAACGCTGCTGTTTTGGGTCATTCTGAATGGGTACCGGTATCTTCTCTTGAATCAATCTGCGCTGACGGAGGCAATGGTTTGGGTGCGGCCAAAGTCTATAAACCATATGGACTGGGGTGTGATTTGATGGGACAAGCATCGCACTATGGCTACCCCGACTTGCCCTGTTCTGTTGCTCAGGAACGGTTTCCCTTCTTTTGTCGTTGTATCGATGTGCTGCCAACATGTACAATATGCAAGCTGAATCTGGTCCCTCCCTTCCCGAACCGCTTCATTCCACTCCTGAACATGACTTGTGGTGAAGCCAATGACTTCGTCTCTCTTCGGACCGAATCTGAATGCCCCACAGCCCTAGCAGCGTTCTCGGTGGATGTGGCTGCATTCTGTGGCTGCAGCAAAAATATGCCTCTCAGGGGCCGATGTGCATTTTGTCCTCCTGGGGAAGCTTTCGTTGTAGACTACAGCGAGGAAGGGGACTCACTGAAACCACCACTTTTGGTCGACCTCATACTCATGAAACTTGGTGTCAAGAGCTGGAAAACCTTGCACTGTATGTGGTGAAGACAGACCTGTGTCTTGCGGTCCAGGAATCTGGCCGCGAGTGTTGCCGACCATTGATTACAGATGCTCCCATGTTTGCGGTGACGTTCCAACCCACTGTTTTCGTTCTTGACGACAAGAATGGAACACTAGATGGTGGCAACAACTCTTCAGATGATCTGAACAACAACAATACCATAGCACCTACAATCCCCGCAGAGGAAGAAAGCGGAGGAAGCACCCCTATGCTCAAAGATGTTTGGTGGTGCTGGGTTTTGATTTCGGTTGGGTATCACGTTCTACTTTGACAAGCAACGAGCATTTCTACTAGATAGTTATTAGTTGCAACCATGCCTGGTTTGACTAGTACTTCGGTCCATGGTGGGGTATCGGGAGCTTGAAAAGGTTCAAGCAAGTTAGATCGAAAGATGAATGAATGATTGGAACAGAAGTATTAGTAATGTGGATGCATCTGCTTAGATTTTGTCAGGGTTTATAGTAGTAGCTAGTAACAACATCTAATCTTGGTGATACAATTGCCACTACAAAGTCACCAACAGGAAGATGCGTCGGAAGCAATGGTGAAAACCCCAGAGCGTGCTTTCGCCTGAGCTGCCATTCTTTAACGGTACCCGGTAAGCGAAGCAAAGCGAATCCATGCAATCACTCGGAAGCAGACTGCCTGGCTGTGAGGTTGCGCTTCTCCCTTACGTGCTAGCTAGCTAGCTAGTATGGCTATTCCGCTTGTTACTGATCGTAGCCGGTGGCAGGTGATCAATCCAGCACAGTCTTGCTACTGTACATGTCGCTTCCGAATGCACTTACTGTACCGTAACACCGTTACAGTACGCCGGGTACGGAAATAGATTGGCAAACCCTCCCGTACCGTATGAGATTCGATTCGATTCCTGCGACCGGGCCCGCCAAGTTCTTGGCAACAACGCGAACCTGGCGTGAAAGAAAAAATCTTCTCACATTTTCTTTTCGGCCAAAGCATTTTGGGAGTCTTGTTGAAAGCTCAGACTTCTGTTTCCTCTAAAGCCGTCCTTCGACTCAAGACCCTAGCAACGACTCTTAACGATAACCCATCAACGACCAAGAGCGACAAAACACACACCTGAATTGGCTCCCAACACGATAACAAGATGCCCTTTCGACGACCGGGTAGCAGGGTTGTCCAAGCGATCGGGTTGGCCCTGGCCCTGATAACGCCATGCTGTCGAGTCGTAGCACAAGACCCGAACAAATGCGACTTATGCTCCGACGGATCTGAACCTGACATGTCCTTGATGAGTGCCGACTTGGGTTGGAGTTGCACAGATCTTAACCAATTTACAATTTATCTAAAGGCGGGAGACAAAGAATGCATCGATTTGCAGCTTATTGGATTCCAAGATTGTGGTTGCCCGACCTATCCACCAGGATATTGCACACTTTGTCCGGGGGGATTTTCTGATATACCAGATAGGGATCTGATCGTTCCGTCTCCTCAGAATCTGACGTGCGGAAAAATTTTGTTTGTGAACTCTGACGCTCTGGCAGGTGGATGTGGAGATTTGGAGCCTTATCGAGACCACTGTGGATGTCCCTCGGATGCTGAGTGCTCTTTTTGCGCAGATGGCACCATGCCAATGAATATGGATCGCGTCATTCCTTACCTCTCCAAACCCAGTGAAACGACAACCTGTGCGCAACAAGCCCAAAGAGCCTTTAGCGCGACCGCTGAGCAATGCCAAGACATCATTGTCCCACCAGTGGCTGTCAATGTGCAGGGTTTTTGCGGATGCCAAGGGACCTTTCCATCCAGTCTGTGCAGCCTTTGTCCCCTAGGAATGGATATTGCTAATCCGGATTTGGTTTTACCAGACACAGGGGGGCTGACTTGCCAAGAAATGGACGAGTACTTGAGCTACATCACCGATGAGGCGTCCTGCCAGGCAATCGCAGATAGCTCTCAAGTATGTTGCCAACCCATCGAAGAGTGCCCTGTCTGTGAGGGGGTCCTTTTCAATGAGGATAAGCTATATGAGCCATATGGTCTGACATGTGCGAATATTGGTTTGGCGTCAGACTTTGGCCACCCAATGTCTTGTGAGGACGTCCAAACTCGATTTCCCTACTTTTGCGAATGTGCTGATGCCATTCCTGCCTGCACACTCTGTCAACTTGGAGAAGTTCCACCCGAAACTGACAAGCCCATTCCCTTGTTGGGTACTACCTGCAAAGAAGTCAACGACTATGCCTCCATTCGCTTGACCTCCGAATGTGCCCAAGAAATGGCAAGCCAATCATTTGATTCGTCTGCATACTGTGGATGCACAGGGTTCGAGCCTCCCAACCAGTGCACATTCTGCCCCGAGGGTCAGATAGTCAGACAAATCAATAAAGCACCAGAGTTGGCTGGTGGTGCCACCTGTGGAGATCTCTTAGACTTTGCAAGCTACGTGACAACATATAATCTTTGCAGCAGCGTTCAAGCGTTTGCCTTTGAATGTTGCGTGGACCCGGATTCGCCGACAGAAGCCCCTTCGCCTGGCCCGCCGCCAGACGAGACAATCGCTCCCGGCACACCAGGAACAGCGATTCCAACAGCCACAGACACCCTAGCCCCAGGTACAACCGCGGCGCCAACAGCAACGATGCCTGCGCCAGCCGAGAGTAGTGCCGATGTTCCTCTCGCAAGACTTGGGACAAGTCTGGTGCTTCTACTATTCACCTTGTTGGCTCCCGGATTCTTGACTTGAGCACTGCATCGTAGAAACTGTATCACTGCCAATGAGTTCTGTGCTTGATCAATCGACACCACTTTTCCAAGCCGAGAACGAAAGAGCGTTTTAACACAATGTTAACTATCCAACGAGGAAACGTTAAAGCGAGCTAGCTAAGTCTCAGGTACAGGTACCAGGTACCTGAAGCTTGGTTCGCAGCTTCGCTTGGGCAGAAAGCAATGTGGTACCCGGTAAAACAAACTCGATAAGACAACAAGCGGACAAAAGGGGTGGCGACGATGACAGGAGGACTATTCCATAGTTTCGAGGGGCGACGACTATCCAGCGTCAAAGGAGGGCAGCTTCATGGGTGGGTCAATGTAATGAGCATTTTAAAGTAATACAAAAGAAAACACAAAACTCTCCACTGAAGGCTATGCTTAGCCTTTTCGATTCCTCTTCTTTTTCTTGTTTCCTCTCGCTTTCTTCTTGTTTCCTTTCTCTGCTTGATGGGTTCCGCTCACGGTAATTTCCGTCTTTCCTTTTCCTTTTCTTTTGGTCTTCTCGTTGGAGGTGGGTCCAGCTGCCGACTTCGTTCCAGCACCCAGCTTCGCCTTGACTCTTCCTCCTTCTACCTTTTGACGTTGCAAGGCCAATTTCTCGAGTAGCTCCTTGTGGTGAGCGCAAAGAGAACCCAGGAAGCCCTCATCGTGTCTTCCATCGGCCAGTCGAACGTAGGTCGCAGCTACTGGACCGAATGCCTTTACGAGCGGCCAAAACCCCGTTTCGAGATCCGCGACAGCACAGATTTCTTCGACCCAGTCAAGAAAGCGGGTAGAGACGTCTGTCCAGCGAGAGGTTTTGTCGGCGAAGTCGTCAAAACCAAATGGCTCCGAGAGCTTGCCCGGCTTGGTTTCCTTGGCTGCATCTTGGGTCATTGCTATGAACAGAAGCAGTTTCTGATGAGCCATTGCGGATCTGCTGAGACCTCCTCTTTCCTCCCACTCATGGAGGATTCTGGAAACGTTTTGCGCCGCCAACTCATGGCTTGAAAGTGCTACAATCGATACGTTGACTGCCGCATCAATCGAGCCCAGACGTTCGCAGATGAAAAACAATTCCTCAAAGTACTGCTTCTTTGCCCCGATCCGCCACAAGACTCCGCTATTAGGCGCATAGAGGAGTGAGTGATCTTTCGATTGTTTCATGACCAGGCCAGGGACTTTGCTCGAGTCAAATGCTCTGTACTGGTTGAAAAACTCGCTTTTGTTGTCTTCGCTGAGGTGGCGGCTTCTCAACACCAAGACAGCAGCTGCCTCCAGCAGCTCTTCATCCTTCAGCAACCGAAATAGACACTTTGGCCTGGCACGGAAAAGCAAAACAAGTCGCAAGAGATCAAGATGTGGCCAATGTCTATTTGTGACATAGGCCACGGCGAGCTTTTGATACCCTGCTGCAAGAAACCAGTCAACAACCAATGTGGAGTCTTGCTCGAACCTCTTTTCCAGAACACACGTAACCTCTTCCTTGAACTCGTCGGCTCCGAAGGTCAATAGACAAGTGAAATCCAATCCTGCTTTCTCTACAGCGTGTCTAACCAAGTCTTTTCCAAAGGATGCCAGGCATTCGGAACCTCGGGAAGAAGATGTGTCATCTGTTGATCCAAACAACTGCAGCAGTAACGAAAGCTTGCCTTCTCTCGCCAACGCCACTCTCGAAGCTCTTGATGTGGAGGTGTGTTCCTTCCAGAGATCCACGAGAGCCAAAAGCGTTTCAGTTGCATCTTTCCTCTTTGCTGCGATGATTCGTTCGCTGCAATCAGCTGCGTCTTGACCCTCGTTGGAATCTAAGAAGATCCTGACGGCTGCCAGAAAATTTCCTTGATCCATTTGATAGTCAGCGTGAGCCCAAGGCAAAGACTGTTCGATTTCCCTCCTTTGTCCGTCTGATGCGCGACGAACGATATCCATCAAACTCGAATGCTTCCTGTAACTTCCAAAAAGGGAGGCCAGAGAGCGATCAGCCAAGTCGTTGGGTTTGATGCCGTTCCAATTACCACGGATAAGGTGAAATTCAACGCCCAGAACCCTTGGTAAGTGCCTTGGGCAAGATTGGAGCGCTTGCGAGAAGATATCGTCGTTGATAGCGTCCCACTCTGTTCTAGTATCCACCAATTTCTTCAGCAAGTCGAGCACTTTTTTGGTATCTTGCCGTTCTTGAAAAGGAGTGACAGCTCTGTGGAAGTATTCCGATGCTTTTTCCTTCAATCCTACCCTCAAGGAATCTTCGCCTTTGGCGAGAAAAGACCAACCGTGATGTCCTGCCCTGGTGAAGCATCTTGATGCCAATTCGAATTGAGCACTGTCGAAGTGCTGCACTCCCTGATCAAACCATTGCTCACTTGTAGTTTCGCGATTGAATTCCTGAAATACGACGCTGGCCTGCATTTCCTCACAGTCTAGCTCCCGGAAGAAAGCATGCATATTGTCTATTTCGTTTTTGATCAAAATGACGACCCGTCGTTGGGCCCTGGTAACAGCCACGTAAAGCTCACGCAGCATGCGAAGAGACCCTTCAAGCTTTCGAGACACATCCCATGTCTTCCTATCGAAATCGAAGGCTAGGGAATACGAGAGATGGGAAAGTAAGGTTGATTTGAAATGGAGAGGTCGTTCTGATGACGACTCGGTACTTACCAACAACCACATCTTGGAACTCCAACCCCTTCGACTCCAGCGACGACAAGATGAATGGATGCCCCTTGAGCCATGTTTCAGCATCCTGTTGAAGAGGCAATGAGTCACTTGGAGCAAAAACAAAAGCCTGATCCCGCCCGAATTTCACGTTTGTTGTCATGGCATCCCGCCACCTACACATGACAACTTTCAATCCAAGATCTTTCTTGGCTGTCTCTGGAAGGGCATATTCAATAGCATTAGGGAACTTCTTCTTTGCGATGTCAAGGATGGTGTTGGCCATGGTCAGGATGTCCTTCGTTGTTCGATAGTTTACTACAAGATGGTGGACATCTTTCAACTCCGCTTCGATTCCCGGAGCTACAGACAAAAAGGTTTGCTTGAGTCCGTCGAACGTGAAGGAACAGCCAGGCGAAATCATTTGAGCTGGGTCGCCCGCGGCTACCCAATGCAAGCTGTCTTTCCCTGCTATCGAACAAATGAGATAGATGGAAGCGTGCGACAGGTCCTGGACTTCATCGAGATATGCTTGAAAGAAGGGAAAAACATGTGACACGTTAGCCGCCACACGCCATGATCTACAAACTGCGTCCCAAACGTACCAGACGAGAAGACTTGTGGGAGATTCTCCTTCAGCAGTCTCAAAACAACGTCGGCGATGTCAAACTTGCTTGTCTCTCTCTTCCAGGACACGTACTTGGTGTACTCATCATATACGAGCTCTCGCAACCTTTTCCCTTCTGTCGATTTGTTCGAAATGTTACTGCGTTTGTCGACCAGGTACTCTTCTCTTCCTAGGGGAGCTTTCTGCTTGGCCGCGGGCAAGGAACCCATGATGACACCGCCCACTTCATTTTCGATCAACTAATAGTGGTCACCACCAGAAGCACGTGAGGCTGGCGCATACAGTAAAAAAGCAACCCAAGAGGTTTTCTTTGCTTACCTGAGGTTCCATGA
Organism: Seminavis robusta; assembly: GCA_903772945.1. Lineage (NCBI taxonomy): Eukaryota > Bacillariophyta > Bacillariophyceae > Naviculales > Naviculaceae > Seminavis > Seminavis robusta. The sequence continues at coordinate 21,455 of CAICTM010000574.1, forward strand.
GTTGCCGCTCATGCGACTTTCTAGACCGAGAGTATCCATAAAATGTGCAGATGTCCATCCCACGAAACTCATCAACCTGTGAGAAGTCAAGGAGCTTATCAAGGAGCTCGCGAAAAGCAAAGAACTGAGTTTCGGGTAGATCATCGAACAAAACGGGCTTGTGCTCTTCATACTTCTGCTTCAATTCTTCTTTCAGCCGTTGCGACACGGTGACAAAGCATGCAGGTCGAGTTTGGTCATGTCGAGTCTTCAATGCCGCGTGTTGCAGAAGCACTAGTGTCTTTCCAGTTCCAGATCTTGATTCGATCAGTAGTGGAGGATCTGACATTGCAACTGCTGCTTGTGGCGGATCTAGTTCCAACATTCCCGAAGGAAGCTCTGGGAGTTTGCCGGATAGAATCGCGCGCTGTAGCCCATTGTCTAACTTCCAGCTAGTAAACATGGTTCCGTTTTCTTCCGGAGTTGGCTCGACGGAGTCTTTAACAACTCCGCTCATATCATCTTTGGGGGGTAGCGACCCGCTAGGGGGCTTGTGGTTCTTTTGTGCGAACCTTAGACAATCCTTCTTTTCTCCAGCGTAGTGAGCCTCGACTGTTGGATCCTCGCCAGACTTGTTTGCTCTCACTATCCAGACCACATAGAGCTCCTCGCTGCCCCCACCAGACAAACAGCTAAGCTTCCATCCTTGCATTGGTGGAACTCTGCCTCCTTTTAATGACTTCAGGTCTGGGGTTGCAATGGCAACGAGAGTGTTGAAACAAATGTTCTTCTTCCTATCATCCTTCATTTTCAGTACACAGTCATGAAAGCGCTGAGTCAAGGCCATCTTCCAGAGCATTGGTCTAGACCAGTCTGGGGGGCAAAACGGCAGGCCTTTGATCTGCGACTGGTGGATACACTGCGAATTTGAAGCATGCCTGACTAAAGCCTTCAACGTGGAGTTACCTGGCAAGTTCTCAAAAAAGTGTCTGTCTCCTACCACTCGCAGAATCCTTTTGGCACGGGTCAAGGCCACGTTCAGGCGCTGTGGATCATCGGTGAAGCCGACTCTGCGTGTTCGAACCGTGGTAACAATGACGATATCGGCCTCCTGCCCTTGAAAAGAATCAACTGTCGCAATCACGAGGTGACCTTTACTTCCGTTAGGTAGCTTAATTTGCTTTTGCAAAAGCAGCATTTGAGCCTTATAGGGAGTGATGATGATAACTTTCGTGTCGGCATCCCCATTCTGCAATATAGTCTTGATATCTTTGTCACTGCGCAGCATAATGTTGATCACTGCAACCTCATATTGATTCTGATACGAAGAATGGACGCTTTCTTCTCGTCCACGCTTCATGGTGTCTACAAACTGAAAGGGCTGTGCGACAACAGGCTCTCTTTGTAGGACATTGTTGCCGCTCTGGATGCGATTCTTGTAAAAGCGCTTGTTCGGAAATTCTAAGATTGCAGGGTCCATGCGGTACTGAGTGTCCAGCAGATGTAGATTGTTTGGGGACGCTTGGAAGACACGGCCAAGGAAGGAGTAGCCATATCCAGCAGCGGCGCAAGCTGGGTCAATCACAGTCGGCGCAAGCTGTTTCGGGTCTCCCATGATGACGAGGCGCCTCAGGCCAGGAAAGGTCGTGGCAATGAAAAACTCGGCCTCTGTGCACTGCCCACCTTCGTCCAACATCATGGTTGTAAACTGGGCACCTTCCAATGCCGTTTGGAGTGTAAATGAACCGGCACTGTTCAGTGTGCAGAAGACCACCCCAGCGCGTCCCAATAGCTGCTCCATGACCTTGCGTCCAGCTATTGTGGTGCTATCAGTATCATCCTCCAGTTCGATGTGGGGACAGATCCTGGACAGCTTCGCAAGCGACCAATCCAAGCTGCTATCAAGATGCAGCCACGAGACAAAATCCTCCAGTAGTTTGCCTGCCTTCTTGTTTGCCCTCGCTTTGCTCTTCTCATCTGGGGCTTCCTTTGCCTCGTCGCAAAGCTTGTCATAAACTTCATAGAACTTGGAATATCTCATGCTCCTATATTTTGGGTTCAAAAAGTGGACAGAAGAATCACAGTTTTCTCCGAAGACAATGAGTTGTCCAAACGGTGCTTGCCCTGTTGCATGCAACTTAATGGCTACGTTTGCTACGGCAGCATTCGAGGGAGCTGTTACAAGGATGCCGCCACCTCTTTGTGCTTGAAGAGCCGTCAGTATCATGCCAACCATGGTTGTCGTCTTACCAGTCCCAGGAGGTCCTGCCAGTCAAAGGGGAAGCAATGGTATGTGAGACAAGCTGCTGCTTGGTTCCAGAAAAGGAAAGCTTTATTCGTGGCAGAGACAACAACTCACCATGGATGCAAAGAAAGCCCTCGTCTAGGTGTGCGACAGCATCCACAGCCCTTCGCTGCGATGGATTCATCTTCTCGACAATTGATGATAACGGAGCTGTAGCTCCTCCAAAGAGCCGACCGAAGAAGGATGTCTTTGGTTCTGAAATACCGGCAACAGATAAGATGCCTTGTCGTTGCATAGCACTGGCAACGAGGCATATCCCTCTTCCTTTATCTCCTCTGCGGACTATTTTTCTGGCCTCGGAAAGAGCCCCCAAGACACGTGCTACACCTGCCAGACTGGCAATCTTTCGGACATGAGACTTGTCCGGTTTGATTGACCAAAAATGATGATCAGTGTTTCCATAATCGTCGGAAGAGGCCGATCCATTCCACCACAGAAGTTGCCTCTTGTACGGCACCACCACGGCAATCTTGCGGGCTGCAGATCTTCGCAATGTAGTGCTATCCAAAGTGATTTTCATGAGATATACGTCAAAGACATGTGGCTCGGCTTGATCGGACGCTTCCGTCGGCCCTTTCAAGTCTTGTCTGAGGGAAGCAACGAATTCTCGCTCTGTCATGAGTGCCAAGGTTGATAGGTCCTTCAGGGTCAACACTTTTCCATTTTCGCTCTCTAGTGGTGGAATAATGGCATCAGTGCTCTCATGAGAATAGCTGTGACTGATTTCCGAGAGGCAAAGATCGAATAATCTCGCATGAAATGGTGTAAAGCTCTTGGGGAGACCCAGCTCCTCGGCAGCTTCATAGGTATCAAAGGCTACGCCATCAGATTCCATTCTCGGTCGTTTCTAACAGTTCTTGATTGATTGATTGATTGATTGACATGCAAAATGAACTCAGGCAAACTGATCCATCGCCGGCAAATCTTAGTGAGGAGATGCTCTGCTTCGGCCAGCAGCCAGCTGGAAACTTTGCGTGGAGAATCCTTCGAATCTATGTAGAAAATGTACTACTAGCTAGTAGGTGGTAATGCCGGTAACTACCAGTGTTGGTCGGATGGATTTCCCGAAATACTTGTTTGGCAGATACCGCAACGCGGCACCTCGCTGGTGCTCCAGCCACCAGCAGCCACATACTCTAAACCCCCGACGCTTACAAACACCGTCATCTTACTCCTCTCTCGGAGCCTGAAGAGGCCGAGCTATAACTTGTACCACTTCGAAATTTTGGGCGTTGCTCAACCGGGAAGATGCGACAGCAGCATCCAGAGAAAAAAAGCCACGTACGGCATGGCCAAAAGTAACGGAGCCAATGTCATCAAAAAGATACTGTAGCTCGTAGCTCGTACCGGTACTAGTACGCACCGGTACAAGCAAGACTGGTACCGGTACGTCGTACCGCACCGCAATAAGCGAAATCCGGGTTCAGACAACAGTACTGGTACCGTGGTACCGCACCGCAGTGTACGAAGCGATACCGAGCCTCTCCTCTATAGTACATGTATGTAGACTAGTAGATCTAATAATTCAAGGCAGTGGGTCCTTTTTATCCGCATCAAACTTCTACCAGGAGACGGGAATCCAACCTATTGTCAACTTGGGACACAAGATCAAGCGATGCTGTTGCCGGTTGCGCTGTTCTTCAATCAATCTCTCTCCACAATCTCCTATGTTCCGGATGTAGACAAAGGAGCAATCAATGAAGCAATGCAGCTGCATGTACCAGGGTATGTTTGCTCATCGTAAGTAACCAGGTAGCTACTACCGGTATCATGGTATAACTCGCCTCTGTAGCCCCAACCATTAGTATTACTTGTACATCTAATCCGAACTGGCGGGTTTCATGTCTTCACAAGTAGAGGCAGAATGGGTGGCACTCATATCGATCGTCGCACTGTCTTTTCACGGGCAGGCCTCTTTCATTATTATTTCTCCTCTAGATCTGCTATTAATAGTACAGATATTCCAATCCTGTACGGTACATGCATTCCATCCTGGTTCAGAATCATTTTTCGTCATCGCAATTGTCGCACAACCTCCGACAGTTACAGATTCGGCAGTCTGCTCTGAGCTCTACCATTTCAGCTTTATCAAAGACACTCATGCTACAAACGTTGGATCCCACTCGACTGATTCTATTGTTTCGAATGTCAATGTTTGTAAGATACCAGATCGGTACCTGTGGATAGTCACCCCACCTGGGGAAAGGACCCGTCAGGTCGTTGTCATTCAGATAAAGTTGCTTTAGCCAACCTTTGCCGATTGCTGGGAAATCCGAAGGTATAGTTCCGTAAAAGTGATTATGATCAAGGTAAAGTGTTCTCAAAGTGATCAATCGGGATGGCCAGTCGCTGGGAATGGTAGATTGAAATTCATTGTTCGACAGGTCCAAGTAACGCAAATGACCTAACCTCATGCCTTCTGGGACTGTTCCACTCAATTGGTTGTGATGTAGTATCAGCCATTCTATGGTGTCAATTGGGATGCGAGGAAGAAATAGAGTCAGTTGAGAGACACACAAACAAGACTCCAAACGATGATTGATGGCTCTTGTTGGAACCAACAAAATGCCCCTAACCAAACAAACTTACGAAGAGGTCGGTCAGTATTGTTTTGCCACAGCCCGATGGGCAAGGATCCCGTTAGTTCATTCTTGCCCAGATAGAGCCGTTCCAGTCGGTTCAATTGGCTAATGCGATTTCGTATCCTACCCGAAAAGTGATTTTCAAAAAGGTATAGATTCTTGAGGAACCGTAGACTGTAGAATGTATCTAGAGAGCCACTAATGTAGTTTTGCGCAAGGTCCAGAGTTTCCAATGCAGGCAGGAGACTCAATTCGCGAAGGACAGATCCGGAAAGTCCTCGCCGGGCCCAATTAATCGTCCGGACATGGGCTACCCCACCAAAGTATGCGCAGGTGACTCCATCCCAGTAGCACTCGTCCGTGTTGGGGTCGGTCCAAGTCAGCCTTCTAGGATCATTGTCATGGAAGGCAAAATCCAAAGCTACCAGTGCATATCGTTGCAGCAGCGTGGTTGTTGTGGTGGTATCGTAATAGTAATCATAGTAGTTGTCACGTCGTTGCAACCATCGCATTGCTTGAAACTGTGGAGTGCCAGGTTGGTAGATGATATCTCCAGACGCTTCATAGAGCACCTCTGCCAGTGTCCGGGTGATGGTGGGTGCCATGGTGGGTTCCCAAGTTGGAAATTCTGTGGGTGGCAGTGTGGAAGGATCGTAGGTTGTTGCCCAGTAGTCTGCTTCTGTGTCGTATACCGAAGGAGTTATTGTAGCTGACAGCTCCTCATCCTCATCTACTAGTAAGTGACACGATCCATCATCTACCAGAGGCTGACAGGTGCAACCAAGATCACAGATGATCATGTCGGCGTCTCCATAGCCCAATGTAATGCTGGCATGCGGCCCTGTACTCACGTAGACTTCTTCGTCCACATTGGGCAGTACATGAGGAACATGAATGAAGTTAAGCATGAACCTATCGCATCCACCTTCCAGAGTGCACCCTCGAATGTTGCAAACCATGTCTTCCTCGGGACAGACGTAATACCCTGCTGCCGGTTGGAAGGCTACCGTCTCCTCCGAATGGCTGATTCGAACCTCTAACATTGATAACAACAACAAGAAGCCAACAAGGGAATTGCATTGTATCCTTGTTCTGCCGATCATCATGGTCGTTTGGTTGTATCCAGTATTACTAGATAGCTAGCCAGTTATGATAACGATGCTGGTATGGTAGCAACAAGGATAAAAAAGTGAGAAACAAATGACGAAAACTACCCGTTGTTCCAATTTCAAATTCAAGTTTCCCCTTCCCCGTTCTTGACCCCTTTTGTGATCCCCTTTTGTGATCCCCTTTTGTGATCCCCTTTTGTGATCCCCTTTTGTTTCCCACCTCCGCTTCAAAAGGAAAAAATAATTACCGGAGCAGCAGTCTCAAAAGAAAGTTGTATCAAGCCAATTGATTTGGTTGTTGTTGGTGTCTAGCTTGGCACTTCTGGAAGTGTTGAAAGAAGCAGCTAGACTACTAGCTCTAGACCATGTCCTCTGGCCACTATCCGTTCCACCATCATCCTCTTGGAGGAGGAGGAGGCGGAGAGGATCCTCATCATGCCCCACCGCATCCTCGAGACTCTCGCCATCCGTATGCGTTGTATCCTCCACCACAGCAACAGCCTCAGCAGAGATTGGAGAATATCTTTCAGCATCCAACGCGAGCTCATCATATTCAGCAGCAACAGCCAGTGGCACAGCTTCACAATGAGCACCCTAGAGGAAAGCGGCTACAACCCCGACCGCTGTATCCTACTGGTTTGGAAGCCGAGCCAGCGGCCGTCCAGGCTCTTCAAGGATTACATCAGCAACAACCACCACATCACGACAGCATTGCCGTGGCGGCGGTGGATCCACCAGGCGCCAATGACGACGACCATAATGATGATGATGACCACGAAGCAGAAGAAGACGACACCAAACAAGCTGCGGCTGCTCCGAAGAAAAAACGCAAAAAGGATTGGCGTGATTATCCGCGGTACGATTTCAACAAGTCCCAAGGGCGAAAACGATTAAAGGCGAGTGAGGAAGCACTGCAGGAATCCAAGGACGCCTTGGCCGCGGCCAAACAGACGTACGACCAAGCCCTGGCGGCTCAGAAAGAACGACAAGAAAACTATCAAAAAGTCAGTCAAGAAGTCATTGATGAGTTGCTGGTGACAGAGGCTCCCAGACCCTGGACAAAAATGTACTTGAGAATCAGGGCATTCTATGAAAAACATGGACATGTCAACATGTCCACAAGAGCATCCACCGCCAAACGCAAAAAGGCCAAGGCCAAAAAGAAGCAGCTGCTGCAGCAACAACAAGACCAGCCGATTTTAGTCACTGTCCCTAACAAAAATAAAGGAGACACTCAAGAGCCACCAGGGACGGAGGATACACCGCAAGAGTCACCAGAAGGGCAAAATCAGGAGGAATCAGTAGAAGACACCAGCGACAAGGATAAAGACAAAACCAATGAGGAGACAAACAAAGGCAGCACTGATGCCAACAGTGACGACAACAATCACAAGGACAAGGGTAGTCATGACCAAACAGCTACCAATGAAAATGCGGTGGCGGGGGACGAAGACGATGCTGATGCCGAAGAAATTGGTGCCCTCGGTCGATGGTCGGCCTTGCAACGAACCCATAGAAACAAGGGAAACCTGGAGGACTGGAAAATCAAAGCTCTGGATCGATTGGGGTTTGCGTGGGATGCCCGCGCCGTCACTTGGAACCAAAACTACCAGGAGCTCAAGGAATTTCACAAGCGTCACGGACACGTTCGTGTCTTGCCCAACCTGAACTCCTCTCTCAATCGATGGCTACGGTTCCAACGAGACAATTACCGGGATTTCAAAGCCAATGGCTTTGTTGAACGGGATGATGACATGGGCATGAACAAAAAGAGATGTGAACTGTTGGAGGCTCTGGGGATGGATTGGAAGAGCCACGACGAACGTTGGATTGTACTGTTTCACAAGTTGCAACAATTGGCAGCTTCACAGGGACATTTGCGGACCATTCCGGCTGCCAAGTGGCAGCTCGTGCGCTTTGCGGAACGACAGAGACAAGCCTACAAGGCATTCACCGAAGGTGAAGGGAGTAATGCTAAGAGTGCTGCCGGTGAGGGAGAACTGACACCGGAACGAGTCTTACTGCTCGAATCGATCCAGTTTCCATGGACGACCGAAGAGGATGACGGCGATGAAAAGAAGGGCAACACTGCCAATCGCCTTTTGTTGGCAGGAACGCCAATTACCACCACCGCCATTGAAGCAGCCAAACTGAAGCAGCAACAGCGGCAGTTCAAGCAGCACCCGCATCAGAAGCAACCTATCGATGACGGCTGGATGTTGAATTATCACAAAGTGAAGGCTTTCTTCTGCAAGCACCATCACTTCAACTATGCCGACGAAGCGGCGTCCAAGACCTTTTTAGACCACGAAATCAAAAAGATGCAACAATGGGACAAACAACAACGTCGTAAATACAAGCAATACATGAAAGAAACAAAGGCTCCCAAAAATGACGATGCGCCCTTGACGAAGGAACGAGTCGAACTGTTGGGTGTCTTGGGGTTCTTCCAACCCAACGAAGAACGGGAAGCTGCCTATCAAGTGGCAATCTTGCGTCGCTTTCACGCCATGCATGGACATGCCAACGTCATGAACGACTATCCCGACAATACGCTTTGGCAAAAGCTGGCCGACTGGGCCCAAAAGCAACGCGTTGAATACCGCAAGTACATGGGCAAACCAACCCAAAGTGAAAGTGATGGTGATACTGGGAGTGATGCTCCCGCTACAGCCGCCAAATGTAATCACCTGAAAGAGGCCGCCGTCACAACCGCGAACGGCGGCTCGGCGTCCTCTCGGAATATCCCTCATGAGTCAGTGGAACCGTGCAGTCTGACATGGGACCGTGTCTATGAAATGACGCAATTGGGCTTCAACTGGGACTTGCCACCGCCGCCCAAGAAGAGTGCAAGCAAAGAGCACGGAGCTGCTGCCACTGCTGTTCCCAAGTCGAAGCGAGGGGCTGACTCTCTTACAGGGGAGCCAACTGAAGAGAATCCACCTGTCAAGCGGAAGCGGGGTCGGCCCCGAAAGCACCCACTGAAACCAACAACGCAGCGAGAAACACCGCCACAGGCAACAGCGGAAGCAAAAGAAAGTACGTAAGCCGTCGGATTGATGGTGCAAGACTGGACGAGTGCAGTAACTGAAGGACGGAGAACAAGCGGTAGGATGTGTGAGTTGGATCTTGCTTACTGGTAGGCGACGGGATTAGCTAGATGAACGCAACAGACGCAACATACTAAGTCTTGTAGTTGAAAAAATCGTACATAAAGTTAGCCATGCTACCAATGAAATCAGGAGCAACGACTGTCTTGAGCCTGCTACCGTACGACACAACTGCTTCTCCGTAGGCCTAGTCCTACCTAGACATGCAGCGAAGAAAGCAAAGGCCAGTCTTATTAGTAGCTCCTGGCCATGCATAATTTCTGTGAAGAGGAAGTAGAGAAGATAGTCCGGCCCCTCTTATGATTGGTTGACTTGGTACTGGTATACCGTACGGGTGGACATCCTTCGTACGAAAGTGTTCCTCGCATCGCAGAGACGCAGTGAACTGCCCGAGATGCCCAACCAATGAGGAACAGCGAAGGATCTTCCGTGTATACTCAGCGTCGAAGTTTCCGGCAATCGCGACGGCATGTCATGCAAATCGTAGCGGCTCAAGGCAACGCCATGCCAACCAACCAGAAGTGGTTCAGGCGACGGTAGCGGTCTCAATAAATCCATGTTCAGCGACTTCGAAGATGCACGTCCACGAACGAAGGAGGTAAAATACAATGAACTCTACGTCTTAACTTGAGGGATATTTGATGTTTTCCTCTGTCAACGTTGCTGCATAAAGCATCCAAGGGTGTTTCAACGCCTCTGATGCGGACGGTCTCGAGTCGGGGTCAATCGTCAACAGCTTCTTGACGAAATCCACGAACTGAGCTTGTCTTTCTTCTGTGGCGGACAAAGTTGCACCGGACACGTATCGTTCGTGGAGATCAGCCGCGAATCCCAATCGAGACCCTAACGAGGTCACCTTAGGTTGGAAGATATCAAAAACAGCCCTGCCGCCTCTTCCTCCGATATCCGAGTCGTCTTCCTCGTCTTCATCTTCGCTTGCATCCGGTGTTTTCTGCCCGTCCTCGCCTTTCACCTTTTCAAACAAGAGCCCACATTTAGTGAAGAATCGACAGCTTTGCCGACCCTGTGCAATCATGTGTCGAGGAAAAGGCCCGCAGATGGCTTCGATTCTACTCAACATGGAAACAATCGAGTCGTTTTGGAAAGTCACTTCTCCGGTCAACATTTCGGCAACAACGCAACCCAAGGACCAGACGTCAATCTTCCCGTCATACGGCAATCCGAGAACCACTTCTGGAGCGCGATATGACCGAGATTGGATGTAGGAGCTCTGTCGATCCGTCAAATAGCAACTGCTACCAAAGTCAATCAGTTTAACTTGCGCTCGGCTGTAGCTTCCCAGCAGAATATTTTCAGGCTTGACATCTGAATGAACCAATCCCAAATTGTGGACAAAACGCAATGCTATCATACACTGCCGTGTAATGAAACCCAGCCGCGGCAGTGTGAAGTAGGGCTCTTCATCGTGATCTAGAATGAACTTCCCAAACTCGAACAAGTTCTGACGTAGCAGTTCCGTAACAATGATCAGGTGCTCCCGATGGTAAAAGAATGTCTTCATTTCGATGATGTGGTTTTGGTGGCACTTTCCTGTTTGCCGTAGCAACTCTAGGATCTTGATTTCGTCTAGCGACTGGTCAAAGAAGTCTTTGGTGTTCTTGATAACTTTCAGGCAGACCTCTTGGTGACCCTGTAAGCAGAAGAATGCGCACACATAAGGACTACGCTGACGGACAAGAACAATTGGTTCCGGGAGTACTTACATCTTCTGTGTCGTCGCCTTCCGAGTTCAAATCAACACAGCGATAGGCAGTGCTGAATGCCGCACTTCCAAGTTCACTTTCCACAAGATACTGGCCAGCTACGACATTGCCAGGCTCCAAAAATAAATCTTTTGTTGGTTCAAAACCGGTGACATGGGATTTGAAAATCACGGGCAAGTGAAAGTATTCCAAATCCCCCATTTCTCCCTTTCCAGCAGAGTGGACACCGGGGAAAATAGGATGGCAATCACCTGCTGACGAAATGCCTTTTCCGCTAATGCCTTCGGCATCGCTCTCTCCATCGCTCTCACTGATTGTTGGATTTGGCGCTGGGACGGTGCCATTTCCATCTTTTTGAGTGCCCAACTTGAGGGTTTTCATGATGGCGGTGGTTCTATTTTCTTCTTCGCGATCCAGCGCCTTTTCGGCGACAGCCAAATCCCTTTCAAAAGTATCGTCCACTTCGCCATTGCCACCTTCTGGTTGGCTACTTGCAATAAGATTCTGTTCGGAATTCTTCTTCAGACCGTGCACCATGCCCGAAAAAGCGCGCTCAACTCGTTGCAATTGTTGGTTTGTCAGTCGAATAATTCTGTAGCCTGCCTCATTGGGGTTGGAATCATCCCAATGGGGAACTTCGTCTAAGAAACGATTGGATTGGTCGACGCCAAAGGGAAGCAGATGTGCGCAAAGTGATCTCATCAGTTCCCCTGCTTCTTCGTCGACCTCTTCGTCGCTGGAAGCGGACTGATCTATGCTTTCGACGTCATCATCATCTTCGTCGTCATCATCATCTTCGTCGTGTTCGTCTGTGTCCAAGTCCAAGTCAGTAGCATACTTGTCACGACCAGAGGAAGACTTCGATGAGTGCTGCTGCAGATGCAACGCCGCAGCCTTTTCGTCACCAGAAATCGCCGATGCCACAAGCGTCATGGCATTGGACAACGAATCAAAAATTGATCGCTCTCCCGAGGAACGATCGGGGGAGAGGTTGGACTCCAAAACGACCCCCGTTGTCCCGCCGGCCTTTTTGCTCAGCGGACCCAAAACACCTTCCAATGCATCATCAAGGTCGTCATCACTTTCGTCGTCTCCCTCATCATCATCGTAGCTGTCGTCGTTATCGTCTCCGCCATCATAGGAATCCGATGGGCTACGAGAATGAGAATCCTCTTCCTCGTAGTCTTCATCTTCATCGGCCTGGTCGTCGTCGTCACGAGCCGGTTCTTCCTTTTCGGCGGGTGCCGTAGACTTGCCCAGTGTTTTCAAAACCAAGTCATCTAGTTCCCTGTCAACTTCGGAGGCATCCGCGCCCTGGTCGGAACGAACAGCTTCCACACCGGTCGAACAATTCAACAGGTCCTCCGCCCTTTTATTACTCTCATTCCCGCTGTGACCATCGGATGATTGGTGCTGATTATCTGCCACGGATTGCGGTTGTTGAACGTGTGGTTGCTTCTGCTGCTGTTGTTGTTCGCCAAATGATTCTGCCTCAGCTAGTAATTCTTCCACCACAGAACGCTTAGCCCCTGACGCCAAACTGATCTGGTCATTGGTGCTGTTGCTGTTGGTGTGAGAGTGAGTACGATGGCTGCTGTAGCTGTCAGTGGGTGGCCTCACCGTGCTAGGTGGTTCTTGCTGTTGTTGTTGGGAGCCCATCGACACGACACTGGCTCCACCACCGCCACCGCTCGATGACAATAATTCACCCACGGCTCGCAACAAGGGATCTTCTGCTTCGGATCCTACTGGCTGTAGCGGTTGTTGCGAGGACGAAGAGGGGGCCAAAAACAGTTGATCAGCGGACGGTGATTTTTTCTCTTCTCCTTGCCAGGAAGAAATGTCCGGTTGTGCGGTCGTTCGGGGGTGGTGATGATGATTGTTGCTGCCGCTACTACTGCTGCTGTAATGCGAGCCATGAGAGGCGGCAGTCTCGATGGTAGCAGACTGTTGAAGTTGAACACCTCGTCCGTTGCTGTGCGCTCGTTCCAGGATAGCCAGCAAGACTCGTTCGACGCTCCGATGCACTTCTTTGGGGTTGTTGGGGTTGTTTGCTCCTTGCTGTTGTGGATTGTAGTGCGAGGCCGACAGGGACGAAGCACTACTGGCCAAATCACCCGAAGGGCAGGTAGACGGAATACCCCCACCATTACTCATCGACATTGAGAGAGCCGGTGCCTGATGTGGTGACAAGGAAGACGACGCCATGATGCGCTGTTGTTGCGACTGAAAAGAGGAACTGGCAGCCAAGAGTTGATGTTGATCCATCGAGTTGGAGGGCAAGGACGAGAGCATGGACCCATCTTCCTCTTCTTCAATGGTGGACGCCGGTCGATTGAGCATGGTTAAGGGTTCTTCTCCATTTTTCAATTCGGCCAATCTCGAGGTATACCGTGCCATTCGTTCTTGCCGTTCTTTTCTCCTGGAATCAAATTCTTCTTGATTTTGGAGTGGACTTTCCCACCGGGACTGCAAGACTCTATCGGCATCCCGAGGTGTCTTGGTATTGTTAACGACGTTCATGTCGATGGCCAATGCTGATGGTTGTTGTTCTGGATCCGTCGTGTTACTATTATTATTTGTCGTGGTGGGCGCCAATTGATGTTGCCCTGGAGAAGGAGGTCGATGTCTGCGGAGAAGATCCAATGCTTCCCGAATGGCATCTTCGTAGGGATTGGGCTGTTTGCTATTCATGGGAGCACAAGTAGTGGTTGTAGCAGCAAAAGAGGGAGGAAGATTGCCATTAGTGGTCTGCATGACAGTGGTAGCAGGTCGTTGGAGAGAATTGTGAAAATCAGGGTGATAATCCGATCTCGTAGTTCCCCTGGCCGTCGTGGTCATCAATGGTTGATGAAGATGTTCATTGGGTAAGGTCTCAGCAGCATCTTGAAAGACTTCGGGTGGCGAATCTTGGCTGCTAGTGTCATGAGACGAACCAGACGCTGCCTGATGAAGTTGTTTGTTGTTGGTGCTGCTAGTGTCGGGATGACATTCCTTCATGAGATTATACCTCATTTGTTCAGTGTCTTTGAGGGATCGAAGAATCTCTACCGAATCCATGTTGCTGTGCTGTTCTTCTTGCGTTGCTTCATGGTGGCTGCTGCTACCTGCTGGTTGTTTCCTAGTCGGGGTATCCTTGTCTGACTTATTGCTGTGATTTCTAGCCCTTGCAGCAGCCGCTTGAACAGCTCGTTGTTTCTTTTTTTGAGCCGATGATGTCAAACTACTACTGTTGCTTCTCTGGGGTGTCCCAGCAGCAGGTGTAATAGCTTTTCCAGCACTAGTCGATCTGGAAGTTGGTTTTTGGCTCGTTTCCGAGGTGGATAAAGCAGTATTAGTGTTCGAAGTGACAGCAGGTGTTCGTTTGTTGTCGTTATCTTCCGTCACGAGGAGTGTGTGAGGACTCCTGCGATCATCTTCAATCTTGCCGACGCCTGTCTCTCCTGCAATATAAAAGTTAAAGCGCTGATGTTCATTGCTGCTGCTGCCGCTGCTACCAATGGAGTTGAGTACACTGTTGGTACTGGCATTCGCCGCCTTGTCGCCGTCGACTGGTTTGTTTTTATCGTCCTTGTTGCGAGCATTGTTGTTGGTATTGCTGTTACCAGTGGTGGTGGTGGTGTTGATATTTTGTTCCTCCATCTGGACCTCTTCGGCATTGTAGAAACTAAAGCGCGTCTTGGTTGAGTTGGATCCAACTGAAGTGACATCATTGTTATTGCTCAAGACACTGCAGCTCCCACCGGATGTGACGGCGGGTAGCTCTTCCACTCGAGAAGAACGATAGGGAGACGCACTCGATGAACTGCTCATGGTCATCTTCTCACAACCAACACAGTTATCACTCTCTTAATAATCCAACACAACCAAAAGGTATAAAGGTAGGTCTGTCTAAGATAAAGGATACTCTTGATCCGATACTGAGATGGGTAGCCAATGTGACTTTTTGCTGTAATTCGCCGAGACCCAACAGTCAGTCTGAGAGACAGAGACCTATCCTCTCTCCCAGCCACACCTAACAGAGGGGCTACAGCAAAGCAAGAGGAGCAATGCACAGAACTCCTGAAACTTTTAGACTACAACAAACAAGAAGGAGTGATTTTTGCCAATAATGAAATGGATGAGGCCGTATTTCCACCATGGCCGTGCATGCAAGCTGCCCTTGGTTGCGGGGTTCAAGGATTGCGTTGCGCACACCTCCAGCGCATTTAGTTCAACGAACACTTGCCAGCTTATGCTTGTATTAGAGGATTAAGATAATTAAATGATGCGCACGAGGTGACACTTTCAACGATCACGCAAAAGCAAAATGCTACCGTACCGCAAGCTACTTTTTTCACCCGATCCCCGCACACTTCCGCACCTCTACAGCTGTACAGAATCTAACTAACTGATACCGTACCGGTAGTCCATGTCATGCGAATCCTATCTAGTAGCTTTAGTTAGAATACCGTAGTAGCAGGAGAGGTATCATTTACATGTATTGGAGTGTATACTAGCTAGTAATGTCTGTCTTTTTTAAAAGGATGCTGATCGAGCGAGTTCCTCCCGTCTAGATAGATGTATGTCGAAACTCTCAGACTCCTCGTCGGGCACCGCAATGCGCAAGTCAACGAGCACCGTCTGCGCACATTGCAACCTGTACTTGCTATAATAACCCGACTGCGTGGCTACATGTACCTGGTAGCACTGGTGCGCACCAATTGGAGAGGAACCAAACTTGTGGTATGCAAACTGTCGCTCATTGGGGCCTTCCAATACAACCGGTACCGCAGCTAGCTAGGTGGAGAGATCTATATCGTCGAAGAATCAAATCCAACACCCATCCCAAGCGTGACGTTCTTGGCTTCCTTCGTTCCGGCGCCCCCTCTCGTATGTTGGAGCTGCAAAGTTATCAAGTCATATTATGAGATCACCAGCCAAGGTGACATCCAAGAGCGTTTTCTTCTAACAGCAGATTTAATCATTAATAATTCTACACAGGACCCTCTTCCCTGCTCCACTGTATTGTTGTCTCGAGAGCACAAAATGCTGCAAGATCTCTATGCGTCAATCATGTCAAATCAATCATCTTTGGGGATACAGTTGTTGGGATGGTCAAATTCACGCTTTCCCAGTTTGAAGTCTCTCAGGTTCTCCATAGTCGTCTGAGTGATCTTGTTGACAGCTTCCTTGGTGAAGAAGGCCTGATGGGCTGTCATAACCACCCCAGGTTCACCCAACAGTGCCGTTAGATCTGGATCTTGAATCCTCTTGGCAGACCAATCTTGGAAGAAATATTCTTGCTCATTCTCATAGACATCCATTCCAACCCCAGAAATGACACCAGTGCGGAGTCCTTGCAACAAGGCCTTGGTATCGACCAGACCACCACGTGATGTGTTGATGAGCATCATGCCCTTTTTCAGTTTGGGCAAGACATCCATGTTCAGAGTATGTCGTGTAGCGGGCAAGAGGGGCATCATAAAGAACAAAATGTCACTCTGAGCAAAGATTTCATCCTTTGTCACGTAAACACCACCGGCCTTTTTGACTTCTTCATTTTGAAAGACATCATAGCAGATAAGTTTGGCTCCAAATCCCAAGATGATGTTGCAAAGAATTTGACCAATCTTTCCAGTGCCCATGACACCAACTGTCTTCCCGTGAATATCAACTCCAAGGAGACCAGCATCCAGAGAAAAGTTGGCCATTTTGACTCGATTGCTGGCTTTGGATGTTTTGCGATTTACGGCCATGAGCAATGCGATGGCCATCTCTGCAACAGCATAGGGACTGTAGGCGGGGACTCTTGCCACTGTCATTCCGTATGCTCGTGCTGCTTTGGTATCCACACGATCAAACCCAGCCGCTCGTTGGGCAATCATGTTCACCCCCAAACGACTGAGAGTTTGGATGGTACCAGCATCGGCCGTGTCATTGACAAAGGTACAAATCGCTTCATATCCTGGGAGATTATTGCGGTAAGGAAGAAGCTTTGTGAGCAGCATGCATGCCATAATGATGGTGTTGTGACACCTAGTTTCCTGGGCTTACCTGCTGCGTACGTTGCACTCTGCGGCCCCAATCGTTCCGTGGTAAAGTCTATCATCATCTGAAAGGAATTTTCAGGATCTGCATTAAATGCCTTGACGGCAGGCTGAAATGCATCCGATACCCACGAGGTAGTATCATAGCACAATACTCGCAAGGTTTCTTTTTCATTCTCTCCGTCGCCTCCCACACCTTTACTACGGAGTTGGCCCATGACAGCTCGCAAGGATTTGCTGCCTGTTCGTAGTTCGGTGGCCATGTTTCCCATGATATCAAACATAAAGACTGGATTGGAACTCAAAATTTCTCGAAAATCCTCGGCGTACATGATCCAAACTTTGGAGGGCGTCTTACTGGTGACAGTGGCAAAGGCATAGGAATTCTCCGAGACAATGTGCAACAGTCCTGTGACACGTCCATGACCTTCCACAATATCTACCACAACCGCATTTTCTTTAATGGCACTGCTCACTTCTGCAGCCTTCATGTTGCGCAAAGACTGGCTGAGGGTGGCTCTACGCTTGTGGCCAGGATGCCCCCCGCCCTCCGCATCATCGACCACATGCATCTTGGTACGGTACAAGCTGCCCGACTCGAGAATCATTAACTTGTCCACAGGAAGACCTTCCGAGATAAACACATGACCTTCGCTGACATCCACCAGCTCCAGCTTGGCGGCCAGTGCTTGGACCAAGTCATCACTGCATTTGGAAAACCAAGTGGTGCTCTTGAGAATCTTGATGGCTGCTGGGTTTGACATGTTGATTGATTGATTGATTGATTGTTGATTTGTTGTTGATTTATTGTTGTTGTGTTGTTGTTGTTGTTGATTTGTTTTTATGACCACAACGTATTGCTGTAGCAACTTTACCAAGCCAAAACAAGTGCTGTAGTCACATCAGATGCAGGTTGCAGACCACCAAGCCAACCGCAAACTCCGTGCTGTCGAAACTTTCAGAAGCGAAGCAAGAATGAGAGAAGGATCTTCCGCAAAGATCCACGTCGATCTGTTCTCTTTATTTGTTATCTCTAACCTTACATTGCCAAGTCTTGGTTTTTGCGTGGAAGTCATCCTGATGCCAGAATCTGTTACCGTTTGTTATCTAGTCACCGTTGGCTAGCTAGCTAGCCAGTCAAGATTACTTACTTGCACCCACAATCTCCCTCCCCTTCTTTCCCTGCTCGTATTGTATTGGTGCTTCGATCTGGATTCCCCTACAATATACACTAACGTCAACACACCGCTCACCAGACTAATAAATGACGGCTACAAGTCGAAGTCCAAAGGGGACTCCTCCCAGAACTCCCTCCAACCCATCCAGTATGACACGACGGTCTGCGAATGCATCAACGTCCTCTGCGTCCATTGCCAGATTGGTGATGAACCACAGTGTGGCAATATTCTTATGCTTGGGTGCTTTCTGGGGTTTCTGGCTCATGTACCTGCCCGTGCCAGATGGGATTCCGGAAGGTCCACACGATTTCATCACCACGGCGACTCGATCCTCAGCGACCAAACCAGCAATTCCAAGGAGTGCGGCATCCGACGTACAACAGAAGAAAAAGACGCATACGACAACAAAGTCAGCTCCCTTCTTGAAACCCTTTCAAGAAGTAATAGAACGAGCCCAGAAAAACCAAAAACATTGTGGCCAGGTCATTCCCGACGATGGGATTCCGGAACCAACCCAGGACGTGATTGCCATTGCCAACATGACCACGGCGCGGCTCCCCGGATTTGGAGTCATTGATGCCTTGCAACAGTGGCAGCAAGATCCACAACCACCCAACCATTTAGCGAATGGAGCCACTAATACGCAATGTCAAATACCCCCGGAAAACGAGTGCTCCGAATCTCAGTTTTCGGTGATTTTCATGGCGTACAATCCTGATCGACTTGCCAAATTTCTACGACAAATCAAGTCCATGCTCGATCGCAAAGATCCGTTTGCACGTATCATTCGGGAGATTATTCTCGTCTGGAATGGACCACGCGAGATTTCCGAATCTCCAGAAGGACAAAAATTACTCGAGTTTGTCCAACAAGAGGCAGACCGATTGAGAGTGGTATACCCACTCAAGGAGGGACTTCCCAATGATCTCATGAATCGATATCATCCGGATATTGTCAAAGTCAAAACCAAAGGTATCCTCTACTATGACGATGACGGACCCTTTTATTCCTATGAAGCCGTCTTGGGTGGATTCGAACTGTGGAAACGAAACAGCAACGCCCAGATTGGAGCCATGGCGCGAACCATTGACTTGGGACCTCGTCAACAGGCCGAAAAGAAACATATTCTGGGGTCGGACCGTCTCAATGATAGGGCATTTGTGTCGCACTGCAAACCCGATGATGTCGAATACAACTTTCGATACTTTGCCAACTTTGAGGCCAACATGGTATTACCCAGTGGCAGTTTTCTGCATTCCAATTATCTGTGTTTTCTCTGGCATCCTGCCTTTGAACCCATACGAGACTATGTGAAAGCTCATCCCGTTCATCCCGATGATATTACCGTTTCCATGATGGTATCGCAGTTGGCGGGACGAGCTCCCAAGGTCTATTCCCGGCGGATCAATATGGAAACAAAGGAGGCGCAGATGCAAGAAGCAGCGCGGTTGAGAAAAGCAGAACAGCGACGACGATTGCTGTTCAACATTAATTGGGACAAGAATCACAACATGGACGACGATAAGGAAAAGTGGGCACAGTTGCGATCGGGTGCGATCAATTCGTTGGTGCGGTACTTTGGCAGCATGAACTCGGGGAGTACAGGCTGGTGTTTGGGTACGGAATACCACAAAAAAGACAAGAATGGCGACGACATGTGTTTTCCCGACATGGCCCGGTTTGGCAAACTCCCATGGCTCAATATTGACCATACACAAAAAGAAACCTGTCCGTAGGAGTTCGACTCCGTCCCTGCAGGGTTTGTTGGCATGCCCGAACATGTACCAGTAGTTTAGTACGTCTATATACTCATAATAAAGGTTGGATTATCTTCGACTTGCAATAGGTGGCATCCCAACGGCGCATGCTTCATTACAGAGCTCCTTGAGTAACGTTTACCTGCCTCCACGTCTATGAAATATAGTCTTTGGTTCATTTTCACTACCTTCATTGATGCAATCTGTCAAATGGGGATGGAGAGCTCAAATAATGTGGCCCTCACGGCGAAAGAATCGTAGCAAGCACCGCGCTCGAACGGAAACATCTGCACTTCCGCGGAGTCGTTGCATGTCACCGAGAGGAACGGATGAAGGGTGCCGCGAAATCCCAATGGCAGTTGGTGGAGGAAACTGAACAACTACTTGCTACGCCAAGCACAACCGGGCGCGAGGATCTGGTGTGGGTTACATCGACGCCATCCCAGTAACGCAACACCGCCGCATCCTACCGTACAACAAGGAAGTGCTCCCATGCAAACAACATAGAGTAGGAGATTTGGAATCATAGGCGAGCAAAGAGAAACGTAGCATACTTGAATATTGTCTAATAGCAATCAGTGTGAAAGCTTAGTTTTCTAATCAATAAAAGAACCCACCCAGTAGAGGATAGTGATGGATTTCACCAGGGCATCCGTGTTCTTGAGCCCACTTGACAACCTCCAATTGGTTATTGTGTCGTGCACGCACAACTGTCCAGCGATCCCAAGGACAACCATTTTTTCTTGCCCACTGGAGCATTTCCAGGTTTCCATTGCCAGCAGCCGCAGCACATGTTTCAGAGCCCCATGAACATCCATTTGCTCTTGCCCACTTGAGTACGTCTGCATGCCCCCCTTCGGCAGCTTTTGCGCATGTCCTGGAATCCCAGGGACAGCCATGTTCTCTGGCCCATCGCAGCACTTTCAAATGCCCACCAAGAGCAGCAGCCCAACATGTTACTTCATTCCAAGGACAGCCATTTTCTCTGGCCCACTTCAAGATCTCAAAACGGCCATTGCTGGCAGCCGCAGTACATGTCCCTGCATCCCAATTGCATCCATTCTCTCTAGCCCACTTCAAGATCTCCAAATGGCCCTTCTTGGCGGCATTATCACAGGTTGTTTTACTCCAAGGGCAGCCATTTTCCCTAGCCCACTTGAGTGTTGCTAAATGGCCACCAATGGATGCTTTGGCACATACATCGGCATTCCACGAACATCCATTTTCACTGGCCCATTTGAGGATATCCAAATGCCCATTGGCGGCTGCACGGGTGCATGTTGTGGAATCCCAAGAACAGCCATTTTCTCTGGCCCACTGGAGGATATCCAAATGCCCCTGCTCGGCAGCAAATGTACATGTCCAGCTGTCCCAAGGACAACCGTGTTGTCTGGCCCATTTGAGAATCTCAAAATGACCCGCTTGGGCGGCATTGGCACATGTCCTACTGTCCCAAGGACAACCATTGGCTCGCGCCCACTTGAGAAGCTCAAAATGTCCACCGGCGGCTGCCACGGCACATGTCTCTGTATTCCAATCATCACAGCCAATCTGTTCTCTGGCCCACTGTAAAATGTGCAAATGCCCTCCTTTGGCGGCACCCACACAGAGATTCCCCCACGGCAGTCCCATGTTCCGGGCCCATTGGATCACGGCGAGATTTCCCACTCTGGCAATGACCTGACATATATTGTAGCGACTCGGGAATGGACTGTTGGAATTGTGCCAGTGTTTGGCACATGCCACAGTGGAGAATGTCGCACTGTGGATTGTGTCTTTGCTGTTGGCCCTTCGTTTTTCGACACGTATTCCTTCGTAGGTTCCTTCCTTTTCTTCCATGACAGTTGGAGGATTCTTGACAGTCTCACAATATGTCTCGTACATGCCCTTCATTTGCTTGTTGACAGCACCGGCAAAGGCATACTGTCCCATGCCGACACATGGAAGAATGTCATTGACCCAAATATCTTTGCGATCCAAGAGCAGACTAATGGGAGGAGACGCCTTTTGCCTCTTTGGATTATCTGAGGGCGTGGATTCGTCCATTGGCTTCGTCTTGGTGTGGCTCTGCTGGGCCGACATGGTGATTGTGGTTGGATGCAGAGAAGGATACTGGTGGGGTGTCTCCCTTTTCTGTGAAATGGGTTGATGGGCGATGCAGTGATGCGGCCAATTGGAAGAACCGCGTGAATGCCAAAAAAGATTAGGGCAGGAAGGTTCGGCCTGAGGCCAGACGCTGGATCTTTTCACGCACCGCTGGCCATCACGAGTGCTTGAGTGCTTGAGTGCTTGAGTGCTTTACTGGCCATCACAAGTGCTTTACAGACAATGCTTCAGTTGGCTCGAGTTTCCCGCCCATAGAAGGCTGGTGTTGTTGTTGTTGTCATTGTCATTGGTGGTACAGTAGACAAGCTCGAGCATAAAATAGAATCGAATCAGTTCACAATACCAGCCAGCTATTCCAATACCATTCCCAGTGAATTTAGTTTTTTGCCGAGACCAGAAATAATGGCATCCAAGAAGAACAAGAAGGTCCGCCAGAAGCATCAACACCAACACCAACACCAACACCATCTCCCAAAGTGTCAACACCGTCAAAATTCCCAGCATGAAAAAGCACCAAGGAATGAAGTACCGCCTGTCATGCTCCGTGATCATGACAACCAGGCCGGGAATCGTACCAATGGTGTTTCGAACAAAGTCATGGGAAAAGAGACGGTGGTGTATGTGGACCAGTTCGATACATTGGGAATTTTGGAGGCAGCTCCCAGCCAGCTTCAAGCTTTGGTCCCAGCTTCTTGAGTTTCCCCAGCTTGGAGCTGTTGTCCCAGCTTAATGCTGTTGTTCCAGCTTTGACTTTTTCCCAGCTTGGAGCTGTTGTCCCAGCTTGGCAGCTCCCAGCTTGAAGCTTTTGTCCCAGCTTTGAGTTTTGTCCCAGCTTGGAGCTTTTGTCCCAGCTTGGAGCTGTTGTCCCAGCTTGAAGCTGTTGTTTTAGATTGGAGGTGTTGTCCCAGCTTGGAGGTGTTGTCCCAGCTTGGCAGCTCCCAGTTTGAAACTTTTGTCCCAGCTTCTTGAGTTTTTTCACAGCTTCGAGTTTTTTTCTTCAGCTTGGCAGCTCCCAGCTTGAAGCTTTTGTCTCAGCTTCCAGCTTTTGTCCCAGTTTGGAGCTTTCATCATCACACCCTCGGAGCTTTTGTCCTACAGCTCCCAGCTTAATTAAAGTTTTGAAAGTGCTACCCTGCTACTAGTAATAGCAAGCAAATAGACGGGCTGCAAGAGTTGATGCTGTCACATCTAAGAAGAGCATAATAGGGTAGCGCCAAACGGCGAGGTCAGTTGATGGTGTGGTTACCGATCTGCAAGCAAGGTTACCAGTCGATGGAGTAAGAGTATCAAACAAAGACCTAGCAATGCTATTGAATCGACATGGTTTTTACTAGTGTAATGGGTATGGTCTATAATGCAATCGTATAGTCTATTTGGTTGGTAATCGGCATTCTATTATCTTACCAGCTCACCACATCTATCGTACGAACCACCAAGTCGTCTCGTCGACTAAGCCAAATCCTCGAAACTGACTTGTGCATACAGGAAGATGGGTACCGACACAGACAGGAATTACAACCAAATCACTAGGAAATAACACTGGAGGGATGAATCCAATGGGAGGATCCACTCTCTTGTGTGTTGTCGTCGCCTTCTCTTGTTGCCTCTTCAATGACTCGACCACGTTTGTTCATGCTGTTGGTAGGGCTGGAGTTAACAGAGCCTCCTCCTCCGTAGCAGTAGCCTCTCATCTTGTTATCCGTAGCGATCGATCATTCGAAAAGGACTCGACGCAATGGTAGTTCATCGGCCGTCGGCAGTGCAGCAGAGAAAACAACAAATAGATATGAGTTTTGTTTTCTGTGCTCAACTGCAGAAAATCGGCGACTTACCCTTGCTTTTCAAATTGCACCAGCTTGGCCATAATGGGCTCCTTCAATGACACTCATGATAATAGGCTTACCTCAAATCGAACCGATCGATCGCTCCAACTAAGGCCGATTGGATAAGCACTCACCATTGTTGTTGGCCAAGCTTAGATTTCTCTCCTGTTTACCATATGAATGCAATGAGGGAGAGAAGTCAGTGCTGCGCCTTCAATAATAGACGTGATAATAGACTTACCTCTCGTAATAGCACTAGTAGTAGCGATCGACCGCTCCTCCTCCACCATTGTGCTGTTCTTGTCCTTGCTCCTGTGTTCGATCGAGTGAGGAGTGGGGCTCCTTTCGAAGAAGAGACAGCCGGGCAGGCTGTTCCGTGAAGCCTGTTTGAATATTTTATTGTATACAGAGAGTACTCTCCAACGATTCTTCCAAAAACAGCTTGCCCTCCTTATAAATCCAAGTCGCCCTTACGGAACAGAAGCAGCCCACCGCACATCAATCAAGGGCTTATTACAATCTGATAGATGCTTCACCTTGTTCAGTCAAAGAATCCACATTATGTCTTCCTAGCGTTTAAAGGAAACGGGTATTAAATCAATGAGTTCCCTTGGTACTTTTCAAACCATAACCAACAGTTATGGTTTAAAGTAGGCAGTAGTATTTCCCTTTCACCCAATTCGTACTAAATACTAGTGCATGCTTTAACCCACTGAAATGGCTTCAAGAAGGTCTCTTAATTGCAGAATCAGCTTTTGTACTCTTTGACCCTATTCAAAAGAGCCAAAGTAAATTGCACGAGCCACCCCCAGACCCCCTTCTATGTTTAAATCGTGAGGTGACCTCACAAATAGAAAATTAGGGCAGGAAGGTTCGGTCTGAGGCCAGCATTCAGTGGTAGAGTAAGGTAGATCTTTGGACGCACCTTTGACCATCACCACCAGGCAGCAAAATTCAAAAAGCAGCACCAGCACACCTCCGGCTCCAAACACCTCCAAAATGCCTGCCATTACTACAGCTGGTAGTATTATACTGGCAGTCAAGATGCCACCAACGACAGCAACTCTACTGTAGCACAAGTTTACCTCCAATAATGGCATCCAAAAAGCGTCGCTGCCATCAAATCCCAGCATGAAAAAGCACCAAGGAACGAAGTACCGCCCGTCATGTTCCGTGACCATGACAAAAGGGCTGGGAATAGTACCAATGGTGCTTCCAGAAAAGGGAAAAGAGACAGCACCAAGGAAGCACCAAGTGCAATACACGGCTCTTAGCCTTATTCGCGACTCGATCCTTGATAGGGTTTGAGTTCGACTCATGACTGAGTCTCTCGTGAATAGTCATTTGAGACAGGGTTCTCAATGACCGCACTAGTCATACTAGGTTGATGATGAAACATCGCTCTAGATATTTAGCCAGCGTGGAGTACTTCCACGCTACTAGATCCAGGCTAGACAAACCTTCCACGCGTTCCGTTTCGGGATCGTGGAGAGATGTAGGATTACTACCGCAACCTACTCTATCACACTTTATAGTCTCCCGCGGGAAGCCAGATCTACGATCCCTTGATGATGATCTCTCTCGTTGATTAGTTTTCATAGCTTTCTAATCTCTCTCATAACTTTCATTCTCTCAAACTCAAAACACTCGAAAGATCTTTACACTAGCTTTTAGCGTAGTGCACAAGGAACGAAGTACCGCTCGTCATGTTGATGCCGCAGCATGTTGATACCGCAGCAGTGGAGTTTTAGGAAGTAAGACAATTGATGATCTCCACAAAAGAGTACTGCTCACTGCTTTCACTCATTCATCATGACAACAATGCAAATAACAATGCAACCCTTCACGACCAAACCGAGAACAGTTGCTAGATGTGTCAAATTGCGAGTGACTAAATTTCCTGGGCTGTCAGCAGTAAGAGACTGCTGACGATGGGTGACTTACCCTTAAAAAGAAAACATTCCCGAGTTGGCATGGCTTTCAGTGTGTTAAGTGCAGGTGTTGTTGAAATTTTGTTGGTGGGATTTCACTTTGCAATAGGAACCTGCATGCCATCAGTACTGTATGAGACTTGTTGCCGTCGTATGAGACTTGTTGCCGTCGCAGGAGAATTGTTGCCGTCGCAGGAGAATTGTTGCCGTCGCAGGAAAATTGTTGCCGTCGCAGGAGAATTGTTGCCGTCGCAGGAGAATTGTTCCGTCGCAGGAGAATTGTTGCCGTCGCAGGAGAATTGTTGCTGTGCTGGATCATGTTGCCGTCGTCTTGCAGTCTGGAGATCTACAGCACTAGCATCGTTGAGCCAATTGTGCCTCCTCTTGGTGAGCCTGTAGCTGTTGTCCCAGCCTGTAGCCGTTGTCCCAGCCTGTAGCCGTTGTCCCAGCCTGTAGCTACAGCTATAATAGCTGTAGCTTGTAGCTGTCGTCCCAGCCTGTAGCTGTTGTCCCAGCCTGTAGCCGTTGTACTGTATATGTATCACTTACCTCCCAGTAATATTCCATTCCACCGTAATCCACCGTTTTCCTAGAGGAATTCATTGAGCTTTGTAGCGTCTCACTAGCTTTTTAAAAAGGGGGTTTTAAGGAAACTGTTAAATCACCTTGTGCTCTTGTGGAATGCTTTGGACACTTCAAACCATAACCAAATGTGATGGTTTAAAGTTCGTAACATTGTTTTCTTTCCCTGAATGCTAATTAATTACTAGTGCATGCTTTAACACACCAAAAGCACTTCAAGAAGGCCTCTTAATTGCAGAATCAGCTTTTGTACTCTTTGCCTGTATTCAAAAAAGCCAAAGTAAATTGCACGAGCCACCCCCAGACCCCCTTCTATGTTTAAATCGTGAGGTGACCTCACGAATTTGTCACGAATGATCGATGATTCGAATCGAATCGAATCAAATCGAATCGACGGGCAGACGGTGGATCTTTCAAAGACAGCCCCAACTTCACAACTTCACAACCCGACAACCACGAAACGACCCTTTGTTCACTTTCAATCATCACAAGGCACCGTGACAAGGACAGATACAACAACAGCTAATCAACCAATCAATCAATCAATCAACTCCTACTAGTACTACTAATAAGAGCAAGCATGGGAGGCAAGAAAGGAGGAGGCGGTGGTGGCGCCAACGTCAACTCCAAGAGTGCTGTAGGGCGAGCCAAAAAGGCCGAGAATGAAGCCGTCAAGAAAGCCGCCGAACGCGAAAAGCAAGCAGCCGCCGAAGCCGAGGATTGGCAAAAGGGTGCCAATGTCAAGAAGCAAAGCCGCAGCGAAGAAGCTGCGTTAAAGGCAGACGAGGCGGCTCGAAAGCGACGTGAAAAGCAAGAACTATTGGAAGCCGAAGAAGCCGACATGGGAGCTCGTCGCGCCAGTGCCATTAAAAAGCCAGGACCGACAGCGGGGTCCAAAAAGAAGAACAAGAAAAAGGACGATCTGTCCTTGCTAGAAGATGCGCTCGTCAGTTCCGCCGATAAGAAAGTGAAAAAGAAACGAGAAGAAACGCTCAAGAAACAACAAGAACAAAAGGAACAGCAAGAAAAGGCTGCCGCCAAACGACAAGGAGAAAGTGCATCGGCGGACGATCCATTAATGGCCAATACAGCCGCCATGATTGGTAGTACTGCCGATGCCGAAGAAGTCGGTCGACAAGCCAACAAGGCACGCATGGAGGCGGATGGAGCCAGTGGTCTGGATGGGGCATTGCAATCCTTGGATATCAAGATACCCACGGATGCCAAATCGGCCAAAGCGCTCTATTTGGAATTCGAGGCACGGATGCTGCCGGAAATGAAAGAAGATTATCCGGGTCTGAGACTGTCGCAATACAAGGAAAAAATATTCCAATTATGGAAGAAGAGTCCAGAGAACCCTGCCAATATGCAACCGTTATCGTAACAGCGTCATGCAAACGACAACTCGCTCTAATTCATTCAGTGCTTTGGGTACGGTCCGTGTGAGGGCGACAGTAATCTGAAAAAGGTCTCGCTTGACGCCCTGAATTGTTGACCCCCGGGATGACTAATATGTTACGACCCAGGAACGCCACAACATGCAGAATGGCTGAAGTGAAGATAAACTAAGAGCAGAATTCCAACCCCCTTTTGGTCGTGAAGGGATGATTGATGAGTCATTCCAATGCGCACCGTTCTCGTTGCTAATTAATACCACCTTAGCGCCCAAACATTCGAGAGCCTCCACAGCCCCCAAGCCAGACGATGGACGGCCTTGGCAGTTGTGTGTTTTGTTGTTTGTTTCCATTCCTACGGTGCCGGGGTGCTCTTCATCTAAACCGTACTAGTACCTCTGATTTCGTCTCTAGTTTACGTTCTTGACGTTCAATTCTGTGCGAGGCCGCGTGTCCCCAGTCAGCGGGGGCTGGATCTACGTACTGTCTCAGCTTTCCCATTTGCTATCATAGCATCGTTTGGCGACTCGACTCTGAGGTTGCCTTACTATTGCCTAACTAATCACGAGCACAACACGAACTAACAAAAAGCTACCGGGAAAATCAGTGCATGATCCTTCTACTAATAGTAATTAGTTGGGTGCTCCTTGCTACACTCCAACGGAACGAACGAACGAACCATCTACTCTTCGTCCTCGAACGTGTCCATGGGAACCTTGTAGAGGAGCAACACGGCCTTGTTGGGATTCCTCATCAACACGTACTTGCCGTCTTCCTGTTTCTGCAACAATTGCACAAACATTCGAATCATGGCCCACATTTGTCCTTCCGATAACGTGATTTGCGTGGCAAAATCCTTGGGACGGTAGAACTGCGTGGCCAGAATCTGATGTTCATAGGCATTCTTGGGTTCCTTTCGCGAGACAAACCCAATCTTCATTTGCTCGGCACCGGCCAGCAGGGACTGCGCGGTCCACTTGGCCAACTTGAACGAGTTGTTCTTGAGTTCGGTGGCCAAGACGGCACCACGTTGGGAATCAATCTTGTCACGCCAGTTAACGAGATTGGTGTTGGTGGTGGGTGCCACTGCCGGTGTGTATTCGTTGAGCGCAAAGGCCGTCATGTACTGCGACTTTTTGACCAATCCGTGCAATTCGGTACGGCACACCAATGTAGAACTGTCATCGAGTTTGAATTTTCGGTATCGATAGGCGACACTGGCTGGTTCCATGCCATCGGCGTCATCTTCGTCGAAGAATGGGTTTGGCATTCCAAATTCTTTTCGTCCGCTCTTTTTGAGGATTTGTTGCGAAAAGTTTTGATTGATCATGGTTGCCTCCAACCCCAATCGTTCCGGGGTGTTGATGTTGCCATTTTCATCAGTAGGTGGATTGTACGAGGTTTCTGTCATGATAATAATAATACGAATAAGACAAGGGGGACAAAGTAAGTGATAAACATGAAGGAATCAAGGCTGCCATTGAGGAATTGTATGCACTCACCATTAACAGTCAGATAATCAAAGGAGGAAGAATCTCTCTTATCAAAGAACAAGAGCTTTCCATTTTGCAACTTGGTAATGACAAGATCCCAAGGATACACACTGCGAGTACACGTCATGAGATGAGCCAGGATGGTATCGGTAATAAAGACCTGCCCCAATCCATCAATGGCCAATTTCTCCAAGACCGGATCGTCGGTGGTAGTAACAGGATAGAACTCTTTGTTTTCCATTCTCTTCAAACTGGGAGCCTGACGAGCGGTAATCTTGTCATATGCTTCATGGTAAGGATCCAAGAATCCACACCAGAGAACATCTTCTGGATTGGGCACTTCGGTAGAAGCCACCATGTGTTTGGTAAGTTTGGCGAGATCCAATTCTTCCACCTTCTTCCAGTCATTGCCCACCGCCACAGATGCCTGTCGATCCACGCGATTGTTGTATCCACGTCCGTAACTACGATATCCTCCACGACCACCACCACGGCCGCCACCACCGCGTCCGCCACCTCCTCGACCGCCTCCCGTCGATGTGAGTTTGTCCACGCCAATATTGGCCCCGGGTCCTCCTCCTGCCGCTTGACGTCGGGCATTGATTTGTCGCAATCGAGCGGAATGTTGGCGTCTGCGAGCCGTGGGATTGACAAAGCGTTTGGTAGTGGCTGTCTTGGTGGTATCGACCAACTGGAAGGCTTCGTCATTGTCGGCCGCTTCTTCTTCGGCAATCCGACGCATGAAATCTTGTTTGGAACTGGCAGTGGCGCCTCGGCGGTTAAAGCCATCTCCACGATGGTATTGTTGATGGCGACCACCCTGGGTAAAGTCGGCACAACGACCCAAACGATCCGAACGACCAAAGGGAGAGTACGGAAGGGAGGCAAACTTCACCACATTGCCGCCCATGGGAGCGTCATTCGGATTGGCATCGTCCAGATCAGGGGGGCCCCAAGAGGTAGGGTTGGAAGCCACAAAGGGAACTGCAAAGCTGGCTGTCATGATGCCGATAAATGCAAGCTCTTATCTATCCGCCTTCAGCAAGCAACTTGAGAAAGATGGACCCTCAAGGAGAAAGATGATGGTGTGGAGTTGCGGCTCTCCGGTTTGGAATTGTTGCGTGGCCGCCTCCAACCAAACTTCGCAATGGGCTATGAGCTATGAGCTCTCTCATTTCTAAAAGTACGCACAGAGTTGCATCAAATAAAATACGCAGACCATTCGACCCACTGCAGTACCCAACAGTCGTTCGAGTACTAGTGTATGCATGCATGCTTTTGCCCTCCTGTCTGAGCATGGGTATAAACATACGTGGAGGTGTGACTTGGTCTTCCTCCTCAGTACTTAGCTGTTAGCAGTAGCCCCAATTGCAAGTCTGCACATGGAACTGGATTGCATATCCCCATTGGAATCAAGGCACACTACCTGTATTCCTACCGTACTGCACATTGAGTCTGGTATTGGAGACTGGAGACTGGTGGATCCAATGCAGAATTGGATGTGCAGGATGACAAGTATCGTGTCAACCATGAGAAGGTCAGTGGCTAGCAGGATGCTTTTACCATTGAGCTCAGAGAGGGCAAGTAGGTTGTTATTCAATCCTCCCTGGACCTCGTCAGTGCCGCGTCATATAGTTGGGGCTACATTGCCGGTCGAAACAAGGTCTTCTTATCTATAGAACGACCACCGCTGCATGTCCTTTCTGACCCCGGCGCTCAAACTGGGAGAAGAACAAAGGATCCTATTATTTTCTTCCAATGCAGTACCGGTAGTAAAGGTCAGTTTTTGGAACGAAGCGCATACATACTAGCTCTTTTCTACAGATTGTTGATTGGAACTGTTGGTACGGTACACATTCTGCAGAAGATACATGTAGCTTGCCCTGTAACAAGAGGAGCAGTTTTGCATGGACGGCTGAACCACGCCCTAGCTAGTAGCCCAAAGTGGCTGGAGGAACGGTTGTTGGCTGGGTATCTGTTGAAGGTTTTCCACCTGCATGCTTCCTCGTTTTCAGTGACCACGAGTCCCTGCGGTAAGTAGCACCGTATCATGAAGTCTATCCGATTGCCTGCTTTGTCCAGCGGCAAGTCTTTTTGTTGTTTGCATTTATCCATCAAATAAATATAGCTTGCTGCCATTTTCATCATTATTCCATCCAACTCAATGTGAAATGGACCGGTTTATTGATAAAGGTCAGGCCTTGTTCGTCCTTGGAGGGCAGCTTGAATATCTTGTCAATGACGGCAAAGCTTTCCGTATCTTCCGGCAAGATTTCTCCAAAATTGGTGTGTTGCGTCCCCCACCAAGTGGCCGGTTCTCGATAATTGGACAAGAAAAAGTCGGGACCACCGGCTTGTCCCGCCGCCCATGCCACCATTCCTCGTTTCATGACGGGACCGTGACAGCCACAATGCTTATCCCATTCGGGACAGTCGTTGGGGACGTTTTCCGATCCCTTGGGACAGGGCCCTAGTTCGGTATTGTAGCGGGGATTCTTCATGTCCATGATACCCTGTAAGATACCCTCTGGTTCGCAGCGATAAAAGCGACACGTTTTGCAACCCTCTTCTACCACTCGATGCAGATAATCAACCGATCCTTGACTCAATTCTGGTCTCATGTGAATGATGATGGTGCCCAGATCAGTCGTCAAGGCTAATTTTTCGTCGGTTCGGTCGGCGGTAGTGGATTCTTGCTGTTGTGATTCTTGTCGCAGAGCTGGCTTTTTCTGTGTCTCTTCTTTTTCTTCTTCTTCCACAACTCGTCTCTCCATTGGTGCTTCTTTGGTCACTGGATCATCCGTCGACGACGACAACAGGTAGCGAGTGCCGTAGACGCCCACCATGAGCACGACGAATAGGACGAGGATGATCAACTGGCCATCGAATTGTGTCTTTTTGCGCTTTTTCCGTCGTCGCTTCGTTTCGTCTCCTGGACTCCATTTGCTATCTGGCTTCTTGCTAGCAGCATTACTGCGGCGGATCACACCCTCCGAGGTTGCCATCTTATTATTGCATGTATGTCTCCAAGGATGAAGCTTGCTTGTGGAGTGATAGAGTGTGCCCTTTCTTGCTGTTGCTCTTTGTTGCTGTTTTTGTTCTTCGAAATCCAGGCCGGAATGCCGGTACCGGTACCGCTTTGGATCTTTTGGATCTTTGACTCGACTCGGCTCATTCGACTGCCCGCACTTCTGTTTTCCACGCTGTCTCTCCACGCACCTTACCCCTAATGATCTCATTTTAGGTTATGAGGGAAAGTTGAAGTCCGAGAGAAAAGATCGGCATCAACGTAATTCAACTAAGATCTCTTCCGCATCAATCCCCAATCAACTCGTTGCTACGTGCGTGGTGAACGTCAAGGCAGTGTGTATCCTGTTGCGGCAAGCTCCTGTTGTCTCTTCCTCTTCGGTTTCTCCCTCTGCTTGTCTCCCTGATCGCTCACTACTTTTCAAGTATTCAATTTACTAACCTCAATTCAGTCACCATGATTCGCGCTCTTTTCGTCTTCGCTTTGATCATCGCCGTCGCTCAGGCCTTTGTCACCCCTGCCACCCAGGCTTGTAAGTTTCTCTGATGGCTCTCTGATGACGAGGACCGTGACGTACTTTTGTGGTGGTGGAAGATTATGGTGGAAGATTGTGACCCATGTTCTGGCAACTCACTGTGTTGCTTGATCTTCTCTTTTGTTTCTCGCTACAGTGTCTGCGGCCAAGGTTGAGGCACCCCAGATGTCCTTCGACAGTTTTGCCGAAATCGCACAAAGCTCACAAATGATCGCCTCCAACGCCGGTGACTTCGGAGGAGCTCTTTTCCCAGTTTTCGGACTTGCCACCCTTGGAGCCATCATCCTGGTCCTTGCCCCCCCTCTTCGTGATGATTAAATTCCTTCCTCTTTTTGGATTTATCATTTCATAGAATCATCTGATTGGTTGGTTGGGGTGTCGACCTTTGGCTAACAAACCACAAGTCATATCCCCTTCCTTCTGTGGATGATTTGACGTGATTTGGGAGCGCGTGTAGACTACTACTTTTTCTACTCGGAGACTAACTTTTAGAGCTACATTATCACCAAGGATACCCATGTTCACTCGACTGTTAGTGCTACTAGCTAGAGATTGTGGAGTAGACGAAACCAGGACATACATGTAGTACCGTTGTCATTGGCCTAACCGAAAGTCAGGAAGACGATAGAATGGAGAAACCGCACCTCACTTACAGGAACAATTGGCTCCCCACTAACCGAAGTCAGGAAGGTGGATAGAACGGAGATACCTCACTTCACATTTAAAGAGGGGCAAGACGGACTGGACTTTAAAAGGACGATGGAATCAGTCTTCAACCATTGGTTTCGTACTAGGGCTTTCCCCGAGAGGTTCTTGCATACCGGTAGCTCTGACATCGGCTCTCTTCAGTTGTCAGTCCAGAACAGCACTTGGATCCGTAGCAAGTGGTCAGGCCCACGAAAGCTGACCGGAGGAGGAGAACTTAACAAGAAGGTTGGCAACAAGCGACAGATGGATCCCTCGCACGACTAGACTAGCCAGCCACAAGGCATGCATACATGGGCCCGGCGGCTGGAAAGACCTCCGCTGACCTCGTGGCAAGCAAGTGGCTGGCAAATGCATTAGTACTTATCGTGCCGGGGTTACTGACAATAAACCTAGGAATACCGACCTGAAACTAGCTAGGGAAAATCTACTTCTTCAAGCATGTCGAGTTCATCAAGCTTTGTCGCGTTGTGGGGACAAATGATTGCAAAGGTTGGAGTGTCCTCGTCAAGCTTCTCGCATCGCAAAGGAGGATGGTTGGATTCTGCATTCAGCGGGCTTTTCGAGCCAATTTTTGTACCGTAGCCTAAACCCTTTATCAAAGAGCGAGGCGAATACGTGCGTTGTCGAAGGATACCACGTTTTCTCGGAACACTGGAATGCTGCCGAGGATCCAAGCGGCTTCATGTTTCACTGAAAGCAGGATGTGTCGAAAATAAGGGGGGGTTTTAGAGTCTTTTCTCACTTCATTTGAAGAACAATAGCTCTAGCTAAAGTATATTTTGCATCCACAAAAAAGGAAACAGGAAAGATGGAAGAAACGAAGAGTGCTCCCGTCCCGGCCTTGTACTCCACCCGAGTATTGTTGGTGGTTTTCGGCATGATCCAGATCACCCTGGCAGCGGGGTTGATTGTTGGATGGCCGAGTATCGCTGGAACGATGCTGGTGGAACCATTGGAATCGGGTGGGGCTGGATTGTCCCTTGATCAGACTACGCAACTGTATTCTTTGGCAGCCGCAGTCAATTACATTGCTCCGCTATTCCTTGGTCTTGTTTTGGACTATTATGGACCAAGAGCTTGTTCTTTCCTCTCCAACGCAATTGTGGCAGCTGGCTTGGCCATTTTCTCCATGGCCTCTTCCTTTCCAATCTATGCACTTGGAATCTGCCTTGTTGCCTTTGGCGGGCCTTCGGTGCAACAATGTCTCCTGCATATTGGCAACATGTTCGCAGAGAGACGTTTCTTTGTCATGGGAATGGTAGCCGAGTCCATTACTCTTTCTTTTGCTGTCTTTCCATTGATGGATATTGCATGGGAAAACTTGCCAGATGGCAAAGGATTTCGCATTCTCTTTGCAGGGCTTTCGGCACTTGTGGTGGTGTCAGCAATCTGCTCCCTGTTGCTGTGGCCAGATGCACCCTATGAAGTTCCCAACGAGAAGGAACCAGCGGGTGAAGATGAACCTCTTGTGAAAAAGCCAACCGCGGAGGCGAATAAAGATGCCCTAAAGAATGGCACATTTAAGGAACAAGTGACAAGTGGGGTCTACATCCGATTGTGCATTTTCTTCATTGTCACTAGCTGGTGGGCAAACTTTTACATCGCTACGGTCACAACAGAGGTACGTTGGTCAAAGACGAGGGGAAAGCGCCAGTCCAAGTTGCAACCATGAAGGAGGCTTACATAACAGTGTTCATCCTTTTCTTTTTTATTCAATGAAAGCTTGGAGATCAAGGCATCTTTGGCCCCGAGGGTCAGCACTCCTTGACGAGGTGGTTGAGTTTCCTGGATGCCGGTGCCATTGTTGCCGCACCTCTGAGTGGCTATCTTTTGGATTCGGTTGGCTTTGCTCCAACTGCAATCATTACGATCGCTCTTGGAGTTACTCAGCAAGTCTGCCTTTTGATTGCAGGAGGGAATTTTGTCATTATGATTTTCAGCTTTGGCACCTATGCCATTTATCGGGCATTTCTGTTTCCCTATTTCTTTGCTACCTTGTCGCGAAAGATGGGATTTCGTTACTTTGGCTTTTTGTCGGGCATTTCCTTTTGCGTGTCGGGGCTTACCCAGTTCACTGTGGCTCCCGTTGCATTGGTCGTGGAAGGAGACTGCCACCAAATCGAAGGATATGTTCACATCGAAGGAGGTGTTTGTGAGGAGGGTAGTTGGACGGCCATCCATTTGGTTCAAATTGCATTTTTACTGCTCCTGCTCCTGGTTCCATTCTTTGACATTCGGTCCGAGCAAAAGGATCCCAAGCCTATCACCCACCACGAGTCCACGTTGTCTGCCTTTTCCAAAGAAACCATTGCGCTATCCTCCCGTTCCATCGACTATGGGGCCATTCAAGAGGAAGAACCCTAGCTAGCATGTCGGGATCGGAACAAATTTTTGTCGTTCTTATTCTAAAGTAGTTGTTCAAGATCTATTTTCTGTATATTATTTGCAAGGGATGAAAAGAGGAGGGCGGGAGAGGAACTCGACTCGATGGCTATTATACCGGTACCCCTTCGAAAAAGAGCAAAATT
The DNA here is from genome assembly GCA_903772945.1 of Seminavis robusta. Classification (NCBI taxonomy): domain Eukaryota; phylum Bacillariophyta; class Bacillariophyceae; order Naviculales; family Naviculaceae; genus Seminavis; species Seminavis robusta. The sequence goes on from CAICTM010000574.1 coordinate 57,356, forward strand.
GATGATAATCGAGCAAGCTTCAAAGTCAATCTTCAATAGTACCCGCCGCCACCATAACCGTACCCACCTCCACCATAACCGTACCCACCTCCACCGGGACCATACATGCCGCTGCTGGGACCACCATACATGCCGCCACCATACATTCCCATGCTACTCGTATTGTTGTTGTATCCATATGGCGTCATGGCAGTTGTTGTTGGCTGATGATGAGAGGGGTGGGGAGATTGTTGGATCCGTCTTTGCCGTGATCTTCTTCTTTTGGCGACTAGCAGGCTTCGTAGAATACGATAGGCAGCATAGGATGCAGCTACCACGAGTGCCCATCGCAGCGCCTTGAGCCTTCGCTTTTTCATTTTTTGCTCCTCCGTTTCGAATATCTTTTCAGTGGCATCGAGCGCCCTCATTTCGTGCCAGGCCGCCAAGGCGTGATCCAGCATGGACGAGGCGGCATCCAATAGCTGATGGAACGCCTCCGTATTCATTCCAATGACTTGCACCGCCGAACTCAGCGAGTAGATTGCCGTTTGGACTCCAAACAGAAACTGATTGAGACTGTTCAGGGGACCCATCCCCCCCATCATCCCACCGTATAATCCATAGGGAGATCCCATCATTCCTCCTCCGTACATGCCCATTCCTCCTCCGTACATGCCAGCGCCGCCAAGGCCTACTGCGCTGGTCGCAAGCAAGTCCGTCGTCGTGGGACTGGACGCCGTGGCTTTAGTAGAAGTACCGGTAGTTGCAGATGATTGTGTCTTGGCCGCGGTTTTGGCGGCTTTCTTGGTTGGTTTCTTCTTGTTGGCCTTTTTCTTGTCATCTCCATTGGATAATAGTTTCTTGCGAGCCTGGAAATCAGTCAGTGTTTGTTGTTGACGTTCGTTCGCTTTGGCAGGAGATGAGGCCCCATCGTCAGTGAGCGGTTGGGGAGGGTCTCTCCTCGGTCTTGCGGCAATACTCGGCGGCATCCTTCTGGCTACAGTATATTCGTTGTGTCAGTTGTTTGAATCGCTGCTCCCGTAGCTAGCAACAACCGCCTGAACGTTGGTTGTTGGCGTTCTCGTACCGACGCTTTCCCGTTGTGGTTGTGTGTGCTGAAGCAAGGCTGCTGCCCCACTGGGAGATTACGTCTCCTCGAGACGACGCTCCTTTTAGATTCCCCCTCAGTTGCACTCCGAAACCGATTCGCTCGCGTTTACTGTGTAAAATAGTGTACCCGCACTTCAGTTGCAGAATCAACGGTC
>CAICTM010000575.1:0-58580 GCA_903772945.1 Seminavis robusta
GAGGCATTCAGCCACTTGACAAGCTGATCGCGGGTCATGTTGCCTAGAGAGTCCAAGTCAATTCCATTGCCCTCAAAGTCACCTATCCCTTCATGATCTTTGAAGGTGATTGAGTACCTGTTATCTGAACACAATAGTGTCAACAGCTGCATGACCAGGGGAATAGGCATTGCTGAGGTGGCTGGATTCATTGTCTCAATGCGAACCCCAAAGTAGTGTGTTTTGTGGCTCCTTGCACCATCGTTGGCATCCTCAAAGCTTTCCTCGTCGTCATCCCTCATAGGAGCTCCATTGTCGTCATCCTGGTTGCCATGGGTGTTGGATTCATTTGCGCTCTCATCCGCATCAAGAGCCATGGGATTGGCAGCACCAAGTGAAGCAGTGGCGGCATCTTGCTTGGACTCCTGAATGGTCATGGTGATAATGCCTGGGATCGAGGGAACATCAGTATCAGGAGCTGGTTCCAGTAGACCCAAGGACTTTGCTCTCTGATGAATCTCTCTAGGCAATGGACAGTGGGTTCTCTGTAGCTCGAGAAGGGAGTTCCTAACACAGACAGAGGCAGTGGCATTGGCTGGGTCGTTGGGAACAAGGACTGCTAGTTCTGTTTCAAGATAAGTGAGTATCTTTGCTGGATCTGCCTTCCACTTGCAGAGGAAACACAATGGGTCTTGAGGTCTAGAGATCGATAGCTGTTGACAGAAGCAGCGCTGAGAGCTGTGACTGAATGATCTCGGATCCGGTTGATCTGCTGGCTGAGTGGCATCTAGCGGCTGGGTGGTGATTTGGCTCTTGGGTGGTGCATCGGTGGAGTTGATAGCTGGTGCCTCCAATGACTTCTGTTGATCCTGGTTTTCACTGCTGTCAACAGTGTTGAATAGAGGGGCTAGGTGCTTGACCGGAAGGGAGATATCCTGGTTATCATAGGACCTGTTGCAGGAGTAGCAGTAATGACCAGGTAGGGAATCCTCATGAGTGCCCAGCTGAGTTGTGGTGGCATCAATGCAATGCAGTTCAGTGGCTTCCATGAGACCATGGCATTGTGGACAGTAGAAAGGAGTAGGTGTTGGATCTCCACAAACAGTGGTCTCATCTGGGGATTGAGCGGCTGTCACAACGAATAGGTCCTGCTTCCTTGCCATGTCTTGAAGATGCTGGATGCCTGCCGTGATCTCGTCGTCAGTAGGGTCAGTGGTGGTGCCATGCCTCAATGTGGGTCCATTTGAAGATAGCAGGAGTGTCAATGGTGAAGTGGACCGAGTATCTGTAGCCAAAGGACCATCGAGAGGGATGAATTGTCTGCAGGACTCACAATAATGAGTGGGTTCGATTGTGGTTTGCTTTCCAAGAATCTCCGCCGCGAAGTTACTCAAAGACATCATCTTTGGGGTAATCATTGTATTGCAATCCGGGCATAGTAAAGGAATTGTTCCAGTTTGTTGGACATCATCGGTGTTGTCAGTGGCAGCCATTGTATTGGTTGTGTTGTAGGTGTCTGGGGTTGTGAGATCAATCGGTGTTTGATCGGTCCCTGTACCAGTTGCCATTGTTGGGCTTGTGGTGGGAGTGTGATTGGCGATCGTCGTGGAGTCGTCCGACTTCATTGACGATTTGTCATTCAGATATCGTTGGATTGATTGCTTCAGGCGATACTTGGATTTCGTAGTAGATGCAACACCGTGTTTTCCTGTGATCTGTGTCATTCCATAATCCTTTGGATTATTGCGAGCGGATTCGATAGTGTGTATCAATCCAGTTGTGATGTGAGCAGTGGAAGGATCAGTAGATTTCCATCCGCCTATTAGTGCGTTTGCAGGTGCAGTACTGTTTTGTTGGAGTTTCGATTCTTGATGTAAGTGTGGCCAGGCTGCCTCATCGGAGATATCGAAAGTGGTTGATCGTCGTTGCATTTGCTTGTGTTGTTTGTTGCGTCTCTGCTGTTTCGTCGTAACGCTGGTTGGCTGGGCGCCTGGTTCCCATGATACTGGAGACTGTTGGCTTGACGAAATGACGAGTATCGGGGGCAATGGAAGAGGATCTGGTTGAATAATTTTTTGATGTTTGTTGGATCTGACTGAGGGGCGGCGCTTAGTTGCGATTTCGTGGGGGATGCTGTTAGAGGAGTTTTTGTTCTTCCTAGGTGGTGTCTTCTTTGTGTCGTTGATCTTGGTCTCCGCAATGGAGTCAGAACCGATTGTATCGAGGGTATTAAGGGATTCGTTATCACTGTTGTGTTGGAATTGCAGGAGCCACTGATCGTTGCATTCCACAAGGGCGGAAAATCTATTGGAATGTGTTGGTTGCGTTCTTGATGGTGATGATAGCTTGACACCGTGGAGTTTCGCTTGTTGCATCGGTGTTGTTTTCTTGCTTGGCAGGATAATCGAGAATGCATCATTTGGTCCATTCCAATCAGGTCTAGTGGCATAATCGCTACCAAAAGAAAGATCTCGCTGGCTGTTGGGGCTTGTTTTCGGCATTTTTAAGGTCGATTCAGTTGGATCCAATGGTGGGCTACCTCGAATGGGTGGTCTACAAGAGGTCTTCATGGTCGAGACGGTCTTTTCTGGACTTGAACGGCGTCGAAAGGAGCCAGGAGGCGCCATGGTGGACCTTTCCTGTACCTGGTATGCTCATCCCAGAACTTGCTGATTCTTGTTGCTTTGGCTCTATCTCTTGGATGAGACACAAAGTGTGGATTCTCGGGGAGTAATCTCTTCAAGTCTGCAGCAGAAAAGACGCGAACTCTTTCCTTGGTTTGCTGCTTCCTATCACCATCAAACTCATAGGGGAATCCCAACTCATCCACAAGAAGTAGTTTGTTGTTGCAAAACTCTCTGAGATAGTGTAGGATTGGATGGATCCCCTCCTTCTTGGCTGCTGCTTTGGGCTACTTCTGTTGTCCCCCAAACACACTAAATACCCTTGCACCGTTGCTGGCCATTGTCTCTGTTGCTTTCACTAACCAGCTAGCTATTATACCAAGCTATCTTGCTTTAAAATGGTTTTGCCTCACATTCATTATCTGGCAACTCGAGGACATCTGGCAACTCGACGAGGAATCTGGCAACGCGAGAATCAAATCTAGCGACGCTAGAATCAATCTCGCGAAGATACATTGAGCTCTACAAATATTTAAAGGTTTGGAGAGCGTGTCACGAAACCTTGATATTAAGAAATATCTTAACAGAGGGTGTATTGTAGCGTTCGTCCGTATCGTAGCGTATCGTAGAGCCTGGTACTGAAGGAGCATTCAGTACCAGGCTCTACGATACCCTACGATACACCTTTGTACAGTGTTTTCTATAGTAAACCTCTGTAACCACTCTGATTTCTGCGTGAGGTATCGCAGCTCCCGCTGACTTAGATTGAATCATTCGATTGTTGGGACCATTGCAAAGAAGAGCTACAGAGCTACAGAAGACAATCAATTAATTGGTGAACAGGGCAGGACAAGACAATGCGAGGTAGATTCCTAACGCGACAACTGCTGGGCAAATTCTGGCTGCCTGTGTTACTGCTGGCATGCTCTGGGTTGATGTCTGCTCTGGCAACAAGCCTCTCTGAAGAATGCAGGAGCCAGGGCAACACTGTCCAGTGGAGGACCAGCACTAAGAGTAGGAACAGTATTACTAGTACTGCCAGCAGTGCCCCACAACAGCAGCGAAGCTTGCAGCAAAAGAAAAGTGGCGTATATAGTTGCCACCGTCAATCGTTGGACAGTGCTAAAAGACAGGCTTTGGGTTTTTTGCGAGATCACGTCATGGAGTTTGATAAGGCCAAGTTGAATACGCTGGGATTTGGAGCCCGCAATGGCACTGATGATGACCCTGATGGCTTGGACAAGGGACTTGTTGGAACGACAATTGATCTCGCCTTTCAAGCCAAGCTGAAGCATCCCTGGACAGACGCGCTCCCACAGGAGATTTTTTACGAATATGTCTTGAACTATGCCAACTTGAATGAGGCTAGATCCAATTGGAGACAATTGCTGTGGGATATTCTGGACCCATTGGTAGTACATGAGCAACAACTGCAACTCACAGAATCACAATCTACTACTGCCAGTGACACATTGACGCTCAACGATGTTGTCCGACTGGTCAACCAAAAATTGTGGAGTGCCTTTCCCGGAGACAACACCATCTACTTTCGATCGGGACAAACTCCACTGATATTTGATCCTCTTTCTGTCATTGCGTTTGGATATGCTAGTTGTACTGGATTGGCCATACTCCTGGTCAATGCCTTGAGGACTGTGGGCGTTGCAGCTCGTGTTGTAGGCACTCCCGCATGGAACGGAAAACGAGACAAGGGAAATCACAACTGGGTGGAAGTCTACCATGAGGGAGAATGGACATTTCTCGAGCCATCCGCCAATCAAACACATGTCAATGATCTTGAAACCCAACCTTGCAGTTTCTGGTTTTGCAACCCAGGTCACTTTCCAAGCGCTGGCGACAACACGACAAACGTGTACGCGGCTCGTTTGGTGTTTTCATCCAAGGATAGCTACTGTCCCATGGCGTGGGAATGGGACTGCCGTGACGTACCAGGTGAAGACCGAACAGAGTTCTACCAACGCTCGTGCTCTCAATGCTAAACAAAGGAGCAACAGGGCAATGACTATTGGGGCAGATCGTTCACACGAGAAGAACAGGCGTCTAGTACATGTAATGGTAGTGACATGAATTTGCTACAAAGCTACAGCCATATTGTGTTCACATCATATGCATTTCATCACCAAGTACCTCGCCGCGATTAAATCATCAATCAGGCCCCATCCAAAGCGAATCACTCATGGCAAAGATCATCCCACACCTGTGTGGAGAAGGGAACGACATTGCTGTCCAACAACTTGCAGTAAACATGAAGCCCCGAACTCCCAAGCTGAATCTACCCGTTGCGTCATCACCTACCGTACCGTCAACTGCCAAATGCATTGGTCTTCTTTTGGTCCTTGCAGCTGAGCTGGAATATTCACTTTGTAAGCCTTGTAGCCCGTCGGGGCTCTAGAGAGAGGAATCCAATGAGATGTCTAACTCAATTTCTGTGTAGTTCTAAACACCATCAATGGTTCCCAATGCAAACATTCATGGTCCAAATTGTAATCTTGGGCACAAAAATGTTGGGACAAGCGCATGGACAAGCATTCCACTGCGAAAGGCGCCTTCAATGACAATGTCTTTGGGTTATCCCAAGAAGAAACCTTGCTATCTAAATACGCAACGTACCCATTCAGGCCGCTTGCTTTGCCTCGGCAGAGTCCATATGATCGATCTGGGACTCAAACAAGGTCAAGTAACAAACTTCATGGTTGGGAAGAAAATGTGTTTGATCGTGGAAGAAAACAGTACGACACTGGAGCGATCTCCTGGCCATGGCGTGGCTGCCACGAGGACGGGAGACCCACTATGATTGCACAACCATCAAACAGCATTGCTAATGTAAAAGTACTGAATGCATTAGAGGTCTTTAGCTGTGTAATGGTACTGGGTACCGGTTGCTATTGGCTACACACTGTGTCGGCATGGTGTGGCTTGGACGCCAATGCAACAGGGGAAGAATGTGTGGTTCGCTCCGTGCGTCCTTACTTGTCCATGCCTCTCTTGCGGGGATCATTCTTGTGGTCCTTGTCAACCATCCAACCACCAAGTCCCCATTGCCTATCAAAGTGACCACCACTCGGAGTGTTGCTGAATCCAAACTCAGATTCGGGGCGCTTGGCATCACCTTGATTCAACGAAGGGTCAAGTTCTACCTTGGAGTGGTACCAATGGTTGATGGCAATTCCACGCGGGTTCCAATAAGGGGCCATTTTCTCGGGCTGGACATTGAACGCAGAGTCCACAGCTTTGGAAGTCAGATCGAGATTGACCTTCTCACCACGCTTCAGTTTCTTCTGAATTTCTTCTGGCAACTTCAGGGTAGCATAGAATTGAGTCCAAGCCCAATGGTGGTTGTAGCGTTGATCAATGGGCTTGAACAGCTCTGCAGCGGTCCAGTTCTTGCCTCCGTCAATGGAGACATCAACTCGCTCAATCTTTCGGCCTCCACCAGACCACGAGACACCCTTCAAAGTGATTTCACGGGCGTTCTTGGCTCCAATGGTAGCGTTCTGCGGTGGGTTACAGACAAAGGACGTTACTGGCTGCTCGTGAATAATTGGACCCTGGTCAAGGCGTGCTGGTGGCCACTCCGCAAGGTCTAATTCGGGAGGGATGAATGCAATGTAAGTTGTTCGGTTCTCTAGTCGAAGACAAGACACAGGGCGTGCAAGAGAAGCCTACCTTTCTCAAACGTAATATCTGGAGCGAAATGACGGTATGACTTGCACTGGTAGCTCTTCTTGGACTCTTCGTTGCTCAGGATGATCTTGTGAATCCACTTCACTTGTCGAGCTCCAACGTGCCCTGGGATCAACATTCGTACAGGGTAGCCTGTTCAATGAAATAGGAGGTGGGAGAGGTTGACAAAAGGTAGCAAAGAGCAGAGATTGTGAGGCAAGAAAGGATAGAATCTCCTTGATCAGTGTCGTTTCGTACCATGATCTCTAGGCAAGTCTTCACCATTCATCTCATATGCTAGAATAACCTCGCCAAGGCCGTCAAAAGCCTTCTCAACTGGGAAAGAGCCACCGTATGTGTAACCTGTCTCATCCTGGTCGTATCCTTCCATCTGGACGTGCTTCACGCCCCCTGGGGGCAGCTTCTCGCCCAAGGCAAGGGCATCAACATCCCATCCACAATCCTCAAGTACATCGCGAAGCTTGACACCTCCCCACTTTGCCGTCGACATGGCTCCGATAACCCAATGAGGGCTGATAAAGATCTTGTGTTCCTTGTCGTGAAGATCTTCGCGACGATTGCCGGCACACTGTAACGTTGTGATGACTTCATGCTTTTTGAACTTGGTCTTGAGATCCTTAAGGGTGTAGACAATCTTTTTCTTCTTAAGACCCTTTCCTTTAATGATCAATCTGTATTCTTCTGGACAGAGATCTGGCACGGCAAGGTGGTTCCTCGTGTAGAATAGCTCATTGGGCGTAATGTAGCTCTCCGTCAAGCGTTCAATGCGAGGCTCGCCATTGAACGGCTTCGAAGTTGCAGGGAGAAGATCCGGGTGACGGATAGGGTCAGTCTCGAACATGTCCCCATGAGTAAATTCTCGAGCTTTCTCGTCATCTTCGGGTGACAAGTTGCCAATCCTATACTTCTCCATCCACTGAATGACATGGCCTCGAAAATGCTGGCGATAAATGTCCCTATAGGTGGTTGTAGTTGAGGTGAGGAATAATTTATAGCAGGACAAGCGTGACAAGACCTGCCTTTTTGCACGTACCAGTAGGGCTCCAAGTCTTGACCTGCAGCCATGAGAAGGCGCTTCGCAAGAAAAAAAATCGAAAAATGCGTAAGTTTGCACTCAGCTTGGCGGAGGCAACAAAAATTAGGCAATCTGATTACTCACTGGTGCTCCTCCAGGGTGCCCGTTGAGGAAGAACGACATGTCATAGACTGCACCGCGGAAAGTATACCACATGTCGCCTTCATCGTTGTGTTCTGCGACCTGTTCCAGTGGGATAGTTGGGAGATCGGGGCGTTTGGGCGGCAGGTTGTCGGCTGCAATAGAGTAAAACTTGGACTGGGACGGCTTTCGGATTTCAACTGAGACAGGCTTGGGCTGCCAGTAGTCAGATGATTCCGCAAGGGTCACGGCTCCAGCCGAGAACACCCCTGCGAGAGCAGCTAATCCTACCGCTCCAGCGTTCTTGAACGTGTTGTCACCTTGTTCTCCCGCAGAGGTGCTCAGGGCTTTCAAGAGCTGATTTTGAGCACCCACGGCACGGGGGCCATTTCGAAGCAAAGTTTGGGCAGTTTTTCTGATTCCTTGGCGTAGCAACATTCTGTTTTATTGGAAATAATTGTTTTGGTTTAGTTTTATGGGCTGCAGAAGATACCTTTCGCCTGATGTCAACTTGCCCAGCAACTGAAATCCAAGTTGATTTCGGCCTTCGCAAGCAAAATGTGATGCTGGTTTCAGCGTTTCGGCCAGTACCGGTGTACCATACGGTACCGAAAAGATTCTCTGCCTGTTTTGACTGTGGAGACACTGTAGAGCCTTTGTTGTTCGGTGTGTTCCTTCGATGCTTATGTGCCGGAAGTTTGGAGCACGTGTATACTTTGAAAACACAGGAGCCAGTTCTCCCACTCCCAACAAATCCAGAACAGCAAGCATGCATTGAAACGAAAAAGCAAAGGTCTCAATGTGCGACTCAAGATTAGTGCTTTCTCTTGGTGGGAGTTGGGAGAGAGGTGCGGCAGAAGGACCAAGTCAGTGTGGGAGCCAACGGTGAAGGGGTACGGGTACCGGCACCGGACCAGCGGCAGGCTCCATGGTGGGAGAAGTTGATGGAACTGGTTGCGGCCTGGACAGCATGAAGGTGGCGAAGCATGGAATCGGACTACCACCTTTCACCAGGGGCCGCACGGAGGTAGCCCAATGCTGGCCCATACCGGTAGTAGTGCCTTGACAGCAAGGGGCAGAGCGAGCGGGCGGAAAGAAGGCGGAAGACAACGTTGATGCCCACGACTGTTTTGATGGAGTTGGCAGCGTGTTTGATTGCCCTGTTGCATCATCGACTATAAAATAGACAAGTAGACAACGCTCCGGCCATTCCTCTCGGCAGGCAGCTATGACGGATGGTACCAGATACAATAGTCATAAACGTCTGAAAACGGAAACAAAGTCTCTCTAGAAATATATATTACCAGCAATTTCCAATCCATGCAATTCTTGTCATTCGCTCACCATGTACTCGTGTGTTGTAGTGGCTTATGCGGTCTTGGCGGTGGTAGCTTCAAGGACATCGTCGAATGTCTTTTGTTCCAAGTTGGCAAGACGCTCTTCGGTTCCCAAGATGGCAGGACGGACGTACCCCTCGCTTCCCTCTTCAGGTGTCAAGTATGGGAACACATCAACCTGGATCAGGATATCCCGCAGAGCGTCTGCCTCGGCAATCTTGTCGGCTTCTGCCTGTGTTGGCTCTCGCTTCTCGCGGCGGAGAGTAGAGGCAATCTTGTCTGCCTCAACGCAGATTGGAAGGGCATATGCCAAATCAGATCCTTGGTACTCACCCTGCTTGTAGGTTGCCTCATCTGATCCGTAGAGAGTTTCTGCGAACATGTCACGAAGCCCGGAAGGAGTGGTGATAAGTCGGGACACCTCCTTTGTAAGTTCATCTGAGGGTGGCTTGTAGTGGCGTGTTAATCCTCCCAATGGGAAGCAGCCGGCCTTCATTGTGGCAGCGGCAATTGGTCCCAATTGACCTGGGAAGTTGTCAGAGGCAACCTTAAGAGCTTCCTGAGCTTCGTACTCCAAGCGTTGCATAGCGTGCTCTGTAATAGCTTCAAGTCCTTCGACTCCTCGGCGACGAGTGTAGTGGTGCAGTGTGGAATATCCCAAGAAGATAGCACCCAAGGCATCGGCCAGACGTCCCATGAGCAACTCTTCGAACTTGAGGCGTCCACCAAGAGTGAAGCACAAGTCAGCAGTCATGGCAAAGTTGGCACTGAGACGCAACAGCTGGGCCTCGTGGTACGCCAACAACTTATCGCCATCCTTGTATGCGGTCTTGGAGCGGGTCTTGGTGGAGATGGAGGAGCTGATACCACGGGAGATGGAGCGTCCAAAGTTGGAAACACCGTGTCCAAGAACGTTGTAGAATTGCTTGACAAAAATCTTGGTGGCTTCAGCCTCTTGTTCCTTGGGCATTTGAAGGGCGTTGATAATATCAATCATGTGTGGGTGGCACCGAGTCAAACCTTGTCCAATGATTTGGAAGGAACGAGTCATAATGTTGGCTCCCTCAACGGTGATACCAATGGGCATGCTCATGTATGGGTTTCCGACCAAGTTCTTGTCTCCCAAGCAAATGGCACTTCCAGCGGCGACATCCATGGCGCGCTCAATGATACGGCGTCCCCGCTCTGTGCAGTTTTGCTTCATGACAGAGGAGATGACCATGGGAGCCTCGTGGTTGTCGATAATGGCATTCATGAGGTCGGTTCCAGCAAGACAGATCAAACCATCGCTTCCAGCATCCGCCAACGCCTCTTGGATACCTCCGAACTCGGCAATGGGGACCTTGAATTGCTTTCGAACACGGGCATAGGCACCGACGGCGGTGACAACACCACGGGCACTACCAGCAGCTCCAGCAGGCAAACTGACACCACGTCCTTCGGCGAGACATTCCACAAACATGTGCCATCCGAAACCGCATCGCTCCTGCCCACCCAAAATGTGTGACATGGGGATCCAGACATCCTCTCCTTCAACGGTTCCGTTCATAAAAGCTGCATTCAAAGGCTTGTGACGAGGTCCCATGCGCAATCCTTCGTGGTGGCGTCTGTCATGATTAGAAATAAATATATTGTAAGCTTCATTTTCAAAGGCAGTGAATAAATTGCATTGTCATTTTTTGGCACTTACTCCAATAGGGCAACAGTGAAACCTTCGCCTCCATTTCCCTTCAACAATCCATTGGGATCCTGAAGATTCAATCCAATGCCCACAACACCAGCCACAGGGGCCAATGTGATGTATCGCTTCTTGAAGGTTGCACGCACTCCCACGACTCCGTCACGCTCTTCGACAACACCATAACTTCCAATCAAACTCGTGGCATCACTTCCAGAATGAGGACCGGTCAAACCAAAGCAAGGAATCAAGGTTCCATCGGCCAAACGAGGCAAGAAATATTCCTTTTGTTCTTGTGTTCCATATCGGACCAACAACTCCCCAGGTCCCAACGAGTTGGGGACTGCCACAGTGGCATTGGCATCGGTACAGTGGATGGCCAATTTTGCCAAAATGACAGAGACGGCCTGAGTGGAAAATCCCAATCCGCCCCATTCCTTGGGGATTTTGAGTCCAAAGAATTTCTGGTCGCGCATAAAGTCCCAAGCCTCCTTGGTAAAGTCACGCTTGCTGGTGACCTCATGGTCATTAATCAAATCGCAGAGCGCATTGGTTTCTTTGTTGATAAAGTCCTCTTCTTCCGGAGTCAACTTGGGCTGGTAGGTATCCACCAACTTTTTCAAAGAAGGATTTCCAGTAAAGATGTCGCGGTCAAAGCCAATGGTTCCACTGACAGATCCCAACAAGAAGAAAACAAAGTGAGCAATAAATCTTACTACAAAATGGGCAGGCATCCACCAGAGGGGAGATCAAAGAATGCTACAAGAAGAATACAGAAAAAACATTCTCCCTTGATACCCATCCATTACCCCCCACCAAATCAAACCAATCAAGCATCCAAGACGTACCATCCCAAAGCAGTTTGTTCGGTAGCCGAAATGGTGGGCATGACACCCTTGGCCATTCGGTAGAGCCGAGTATCAATGGCACTGGACAATCCCAAAATTCCTCGTTGTTGTTGAAGCTGGAAAGCTGGGGTGCCAGCTCGCGCAGCTTGGCGGGCCCATGTCCTTGTGGCGGCTTGTGTGATCTTCATGGTGTTTTTATTATTTTTCTGTTGATTGGTTGTTTTCCAAAGAACAGTGATGCTATTGGTACCAATTGAGCAATCAAGTGAGAAAGAAGGTTAGGCCATCGAAGGTAATCAATAGAGCGGCCTTCCAGATACGTTTACGCCAACGCAACCGACTAATCACTTACGATACAAATACAAGTCCTTGGGAGGTTGTGGGAAGAGATTGTATGAGAGGATTGAGCGGTTGGAAATCAAATAAAGCCGAGAGGGGAAAAGCTTTGTGTTCTCACAGAAGATTGATGGATCTTGATGACGCTGCTTGTGGGTTGGGAAATCGCAGTTTGAAGCATTCGTGAAGAATGGTGTCAGTGACAATGCATCTGAAAGCCAGCTGAAATGAAAAGGGGTGTTTCTCAACAAATTCGTGAAGATACCCCCATTTAAAAGGGGGCAGTTTTGAGGGTGACAGCTTGAAAGGTGGATTGGGATGCCATGACGCACAGGACGGAAGCGACTTTCCTTGAAATTTCTAAACGGTGGGAATGGCTTTGGCCCTGACACCATTTCCATCAGAAGTTTGTCCGGACAGATGATGCTGCCACCGGCAACGAGCTAGTACAGCTGTACCAGGAACGCTGCTGGGGTCGGAGGGTATCATCGTATCATCGTAATCATCCTCCAGCCATCACGGCAGCTTGATGACGAAGGAAGCGGAAATCCCAGGGGGTATGCAAAACTACTCTACCAAGATTGCTTGCTATCGGTAGCCGATGCAGAAAACTAATTACTATTGCTACTATCTTGGCTATTACATCACTACGGTATCTGACATCCAGTCCTTCCTTCTATCATGATCTTCATTTTGAACTGGATACCAAAGGGTAGCCGTACGATGTAGCTAGTAGGATAGCCAGCCGTACCGGTGCATGTACCCTGTACCGTTAATTGGTAATACCATGGTTAGGTACTCGTAGTAGGGTCATCGTCATACTCGTCATCTTTAAAAAATTTCCAAGCCGTCTGGGCTGCTTTTTGGCTGCCGTGACGCTTATTCTCGCGATTGTTGCTTTGTTGTTTCCTCTCAAGACGAGATTCAATCACAACAGACCGAACTGGGCCGCTAGTAGCGAAGGTCAACGGTGTCTGCCTCTACTACTAGCTATTAATAGCTACCGCTTCTCCATTCTGCGTTCAAGGCGAAGTAGTAGACGTAGACCGGCATTGAATTGGTCCCTCTACTTAATGTTGGCGAATGAACTGACCATGGCTTGACGTCGGAGAACAATGCCATAACACATTCGGATAAACAGAAGTTGTTTGCGTGTCTTGCGGTGTGGGCGAAGAAGATATTCTACGGCCAGTTCAGGCCACAAGGTACTCCAGAGAAGTAGAGGTGTGTTCGGTCACCATGTTAAAAAGGATATTCAGGTCATATTTTTCTCTTCCATTTCCTCGTTCGTGAGCTTGACTCATAGTTTGTTGTCCTCAGTTGACAACATTCGAAAGGAAATCACAAACAGATCCTTACAATGGCGGGAGTGGCCGAGGCCATGGCGGCTTCGTCGATTTTACTCGAGGGCGGCTCTGTTGCATCAAGCGGCACACGTACAGTACGAGGCAATCATAGCCAAAGACCCGATGTAGCTCGATCCTGCATTTGTATGCATCCTCGTGCCGCTTGTCGAAAGCTGTCGGCAGCATTTGGTATGCTGAACGATCTGAGAGGGAACTTTGTCCAGCTACCGTCGAATGAAGTGGAACTGCGTCAAAAATACTACCACTATCTAGATCCCGATTCTGTGAACGATCAAGATGATGCAAACGAGAGCGTTGGTGGAAGAAGTCGCAGCAATGGAGAGGAAGGCGGAGCAGGCTCTGAAGGCAGCTACAGTAACGGGAGTCGCGACGAGGGAAGCTACGGGAGTGACGGAAATAGCGCAGGTGAGAGCCGTAGCTCCAGCGGCTCTGAAGGACATGTTGTGAATGAAGACTCAGGAGGCGCAATGCAACAGGTCAAAGGCGACTTGAGTGAACTGACCGAGATTGAGGATCTACCCGACGAGTTTGTGGCGGCGCACCACTTTCATCCGGATATTATTGCTTGTCATTTCAAGCTTTACCAGTACGACCGAACAGCCAACGATTTGCTCCCCTTCCCTTCACATACTATTTCAGCCAACGAGCGACGTTCCTGCGGCGTTTCCATAGAGCGCGATTTTCGCGACCGTGTTCAAAACGTTGGTGACGACAAAGAGCAGGTAAAGTTTTGGATTGTCCCTTCGTATCCTCTTGATGTGGCGTATGCCGATTGGAAGCAGCTCATGCGAAAATGGTCGCGCGATGTTAGCACGAGCTCTTCAGGTCGCCAGCACAAGTCAAGTGCGCACCGAGCGAAAGGGCAGGCAACTATTACACATCGACGACATTCACCGACAAGGCAAGACGACTTCAGCTCCGTCATGGGAAAGTGGGAGATGGCTTATGCTATGGCCAATCATGTCGTGGACACCTCTGAGCGATCGTCCTCGACGTTTGCGAGACAAGAATCCGTTGCAAAGAATACGGCTGTGGCAAGTGACAATCTTGCGGCGGCTGTGAAAAAGGTGCATTCTACTCGTCTGAACACCAACAAGAGAGATCCACCAGCTCGTGAGATTCGTGTGTGGAAGGCGAGCAATGACGGTGGAATTGTCCCAGCTCCCGAGGCTATTACTGATGACATGTCGGAATCGGAACCTAGCCAGACAAGCATCATCTCCCAACAGCCAACATCACGAAGCGAGGGGCCTAATCCGGCGCTGACTAAGAAGCCATCCACGTCTCTTGCGAGTCCTACGGCCAATGTGCCCACTGTGGCCATCTCCAATGTTCCCACGGTGGCTCGTCCATTCCTTGGGTACTGGTTACCTATTGGTTTGTATTGCGCTTTCCTCGTGGGAACAGCGCTTTGCGCTTTTCATGTTGTCCGTGTTCTCGACTCCAGAGAGAGTGCACTGGTCTGTTCAACGCCTGCTTGCAAAATTGCATCTGCAAGAACGTCATGGTTTCGCGCCGCTGAAACCTACTTGTTCGCAGTCACCCCAGACATTCCTCGTTATTTGGAGTTGTCCAAGGCTATGACCGAAGCATGTTGGAACTTTGTACTTGCAGTAGCCGCAAAGCTTCCAATTGTGAGGTTGATGGTCGAGTGTGCCAACGCAATGCGGTAGCTGCTGCCAAATTTCACTATCCGCTCTACTCAAGACTACCTCAGGGCTGTCGCAGCAGAACTGGCTGTGTTTGTTCACATCCACTTCCGGACAGATTCCTTGAATGGGAGGAGGTTTTAGGTTCAGGTGGTGTTCTTTCGGATGGGCTTGACAACCTGTGTCTGATACATTCTAGCCACTCTCCCGCATCCGCTGTTTCTGAGACTCTTTCCCCCTGAGTAGGTTAGATTTGCTCACCAAGTTGATGCATAATGCAGTTTGTTTGTCTTCAGGAGCGAATGTTGACTCAGAATTCTAACGACGACAAGTCGGCAACTGACTTAGGTAAAGGAATGACTTCATCCTGTACCTGGTAAGGAAGCTTGCGGCTAGCTACCCCAGCCAAGGTTTGACCTCGCCCTTCGTCGAGGCGACCTTGGAACCGTACTCTACGACGAGGTGAGCACTCCTCCCTCAAGTTTGAGTGCAAATATTAATATTAATTTTACAGCTCTTCCGGCTTTTCGATATCTTGTTTCTTGCATGCCAGCAAATCTTCGATGATCGATAAGTGCTTCTTGGATGCTGGCAACTCTAGCTAGCTAGATAGTAGTAGCTTATCTCAGATAACCAGAGGAGGTATATCGGTAAGGCACAATGCGATCTTGGTATCTTAGGGAAACAGTAGGAGAGAGATAGCCAGTAGTAGTGTACGATGCAACTGTGGAGGGGATGGGCTGCTGGAGATCAAAAATCCCAAGCAGACCCCTCTGCGGTCACAATCGAGCCAGAGAGGCGAGAAGAGCATGAAAAGGTAGAAGAACCCAGACCCGATCAAGTAGAAGCATCAAACGACATCACCATGGCGCCGAAACCGGCAATCTACGAGTCCAGCAAAGGCGGTGACAGCGAGCATAACCTCATGGCTGCCTCTCGGGAAGCTGCCAATTATACCAAAGAATATCCTGCCGAGTATGACGAAGCGTCTGTTTCTGATGCTGAACACTCTTTTGTCTCTAACTCGGACGTTAGCACCACGGATGGAGAACACGAAGATGAATCCTACCGTAAGGAAAGGCGCTCGCGTCGTCGTCGCAGCCGCAAGAAGAAGTCGCGAAGCAAGGAACGACGATCCAGGTCTAGAAGCGTTGACAGGGGCCACCATGAAAAAGAGGAAGACCGTCCTGAGAAACCTGAAGCCGAATCAGAGGAATTTGTTCAGGACAGTGGCCTTGATGACAGCTCTGTTCCTTCGCAGCATCGGTCCTCCATCTTCCACCAAGATGTGGAGCACGCTCCACCTGTTGTTTTGCCTTCTGGAAAAAATTCCGATCAGCCCGTTGTGAAGCTGCTGAACTTCCAGACCTTGCATAGAGCCGAACAGGATCGTCTTCCTGAGTATTCAGAGGAACTCAAGAAGATTGTCACTCAGTGGACTGACTGCAAGATTACGCTTCAGCGTCTCTTGGATGAAGTCGAGCATGCAAACCACTTGTTCCAGGTCTCGGAGGCCTCTTTCCACCAGTACTCCCATGTCATGTTCACTATCCACAAGGATATCTTCTTGGACGATCAGGGAAACCGTGTTACGAGCAGTGCCCGTCAGCAGCTCTTGCTCAAGCAACGCGGAAGTGGTAACTCGGATATCATTCCTGGCAGAGATGAATCCACCCTCTTGAGCAGCGAAGGTTACCTCGAGCCCTTGTACAACTCATTCTCGGTGTTGACAGATACAATGATGAAAACGGTCCTGGAAAGAGAATCAGAAAATGGCAAACAGGCAGCTGCCATTGAGTTCCAGGAATTCAGTGAAGAACTGATCACCCAGGCTGAGGCAATGAGAGCTTTGGGTGACTCTGTGGTCAAGGAAATGGAAGGGTCTGAAATGGACATACAAAATTCGTTCCGTAAGTTCGTTGGTTGTGTGGTGGGGCTTTATTGAAAGCACTTGCTGACGTCTCTTTCACGCACCCAATACAGGTGTCTTGGAGCAGTTGGCTGCCAAGGTCAAAAGTGCCAAGCCATCGTCGGCCAATGTGCTGGACGATGACATTAAGCTGAAGAAACCGGACAAAACTTTCCCCAAGGATATGGGATATGGAGGCAACAACGCCGGCGTTGGTGACTGGTGGCTTTGGGAGACGTTGTACCGCGCTGCTGTGAAACATCAGCAAATCACTTGGAGTGCCAACTACGATCGTGTGCAAGGCCTCGAAGAGTCTCTAGAGTATTTCCAGGATAAGCACGAGAAGAAACTCGAGAAAGCCGTGCTGGCTGTGATGCCGGAGCAACGCGAGATGTTCCTCGTCGGAGCCAAAGCTTTTGAATCGGCATTGAAGAAAACGGATGCCTTTGCTGAGGAAATCAAAGGAAACACCACGTTGGACCATGAGAACATCGCGGATGAGTTTGAACAAGGTGTCCAGAAACGCTCGAGCTCGCTCATGCAAGAGAAGACGCACCACAAGTCGTCTATTCTAAACAGGTCCCGCAGCAAGTACAACTCTGCCATCCAGCAGGCGGAGACACTGTCGCCAGCGACCGCTACCGACGTGAGCAGCAAGCCTCTACCTGCATTTGGAAGTCCAATGCTGAGCAAGCTAGTGCTCAAAGCGCAGGTTCTTGAACGATGGGAAAAATCAGGTTGGATGACGACCATTGCGATATTCACATCGGATCGCTACTTGCATCTGTTTGACTGCGAAGACTTGGATACCAAGACACTGCCCCAAACCGCCTTTACCTCGATGTTCCCGACA
The DNA here is from genome assembly GCA_903772945.1 of Seminavis robusta. NCBI lineage: Eukaryota > Bacillariophyta > Bacillariophyceae > Naviculales > Naviculaceae > Seminavis > Seminavis robusta. The sequence continues at coordinate 17,442 of CAICTM010000575.1, forward strand.
ACGGCTACGACGCGCGCTAATGTCCATCATCAGGGAAAAGGGCGCAAGAGGGCCAGTCGAGCGACCGAGCACAAGATCCCAAAACCGAGCATGACCTTCAACTTGGTTACCTGCACCTTGAAGACGTACGGCTACGCTAGGCGATCCTTCGAAATCAAGCAAGTGGCTGATCCTACCGCGAAGAGCAAAGATCTTCCCCACACCACCTTGAGATTTAAGGACAATCCAGAAGCTGCCCAATGGTACGGGTTGCTTCAAAACCTTCCAGAAAGTGCCCCAGAGCCGTCTCCTACCCCTCAAGCCACCCACGAACAATTGGAGCTCGACTTGCAACAAGTCGAAGCAGAGGCCGCACGCGCGAACGCTCTCTATGACGAAGCAGACGAATTGGCCGGTTCAAATGACGAAGGCGGTCCTGCTTCGTCTGAGGAAGACAGCGGTAAGCGTGAGCTTGAAGACATCTCGGAAGGCGACGAAACCCAGGTGGCTGACAACAAGAAGAATGAGGGTGAGGGAGCTGGCGAAGGAGACATGTTTGAGGACGCCAGCGAGTATCTCGAAGGATCTGGCTCAGTGGAGGGTGTTGTGGCAGATGGCTTCAAGAAAGAAGCTGTCGAGGTTGAGACAGTTGATGAGAAGAGTGACGATTCATTTCATTCATGGAACTAAGTGGTTACCAAAGCGTTGTGAGAGCTCGAAGAGAGGTACGGTACGCTGGCCTGCGAAGAACCTCTGGTCCAATAGTTTGCTAAGGTTCTGTTGATGGTTTTTTGGTGGCAGGATTGATGAATTTGTTCAGGGAAGTCAATGGACCATGTTCCATTGCCCAAGGATATTTCACATAGTAAAAGAACATTACATAAATAATGCATACAACCGAGAAGAACCGCTGCCAAGTGGCAGTAAAGATTCGTGTTGCTCCCTGGGCGGTCGTACGGTACCGTTGGCTGGACAGCTTATTGGTACCGTACGGTACGATTCGGAGGGGGGTGCCCCTTCAAGATGAATCTTGGTACCATTGACCTACAGGTAGGCATTGGGCCAATGATTCAAAATGGAATCTTCCTCACTCTCCTTGGACAGGTTTGCGTCTTGGCAGGCGGTAATAGCGGGGAATCCCACAATCATTTCACCGGCAACAAAGCTGTTGGGTTCAAAGGGTAGATCCAACCCGAGGGATCCATACTTGGTGTTGGCTGGCCCTTTAGTTAGGAGGAGGGGGGTGCTCCTTCAAGATGAATACTGGTACAGTATTGACCTAGAGGTGCCGGTAGGCATTGGGCTGATGATGCGTTGGCCCTTTGGTAGACTACAGTCGTACTACTAGTAGCACAATCCGTTCGGCCATGATGCGGCCGTGCATGAAAGTTTTGAGTCTCAGTCGTGCGGTATGGTACCGGTTCTGCTGCCTCTGACAGCAACCTGCTCGATTGCGGAAGGAGCTAGCTAGTAGATAGAACCAATCTTGCGCAGTGACATATACGGCTCTTTACTAGTTTATTTACTGTAGTATATTGATGAGGTGGTGATACAAAGTGAAGCGAGGCTCTGACGTCTTGTTCTTTGCGAATATGCAATTTTAGGTCAACGATTGTGTTGCAGCAGCGAGGTTGATCTGTGCTCTTCCGAGTTCTGCAGGAGAAAGACAAGTAGACGGTGAGACGCAAGTTGACACAAACCAAAGGTTGGAAAAACGTGCTGCTCAGAGAGAACTTACTGGTACGCAGGTAATAGACATACCCGGCTAGTAGAACAGCCAGAGTGAGGAACAGTCCGATGCAGACGGCAGCTGCCTTGGACTTCTTCACTGTGGAGGTACGAATGACACCGTCTTCACGGATAATCTTGATACCTTCAATGTACGAGCAAGAGCTCTCATTGGGGTAACCAATGTTCATTCTAGTCTCGCACTTTCCTGCGTAATCGTAGATATTTGCACAAAAGTCCTTGAGTTCGTTTCCATTTCCGTCGTTTTGGCCACATGCAAAGCATCGAGAAGAAACCAATGAGTCATCCGAATAAGGTAGATTGTATCCCATCATGTTGTAGAAGGTACTCTCGCCGTTCTGAGCGTAAGTTGTGCAGGTATCATCGGTGAAGACTCCCAAATGGATTTCTCCACCTTGGTCAGCACAGTAGGGACCAATGTAGTATTCGTAGCCATTGTTGTTTTCCAAACGACGTCGCTGTTTGAATTCCGCACACTCAGCATATTCCGAAACGTCAAATTCTTCGTCCTCGTTGTTTTGTTGGTTTCCATCATCATTGTAGAGGTTGTTGCAGAAGGACACATCATAGGCGTCATAGCAAGCACTCATACAGGTAGCTGCATCGTCATTTCCGTAGCACTCGTCTTGACAGTCATAAGTGGCATCCTGACAGATGTCTTCTTGCTCTTCCTCCAGTGCCTCGAGATATGCAGCCACAAAGGTGTTCATGTCCACTACATAGTCGCCAAACTTGGAAGTGCAACCTGCCGAGTTGCTATTGCTGCAAGAATCGGATTCACACAGACGAAAGCGCACCAGCCGCTTTGTCTTGACGCGGACATCGTCTTCATCCTCTGCATATTCATTCCATTGCTGAACATGATGGCATCCTTGGAATTTCAGACTGTAATCGGCAACAAAGGAGTAATCCACATCTTCGTTCAAACTACGGCCACCATCCACCGGCCGTGCTTGTGCCAATAGTTGCTTGCCAAGCTTGGAACTTGATCTGATCTCTGTATTTCTGTTGATACTGTGCCTGGAACCAGCGACAGTGCTGAACAAGGCCGCCACTGACAGCGCTAGGACGCGTACTCGGAGCATCATGGTGGAGATGGACTAGGTTCAAGAAGAGGTTGTGGTGTTCAACAAGGGACGCTCCATCGGAGAGAAATCGCCAACAACCGACTAGGTCGCCGGAAGCGTGACGCTCCGCATACCGAACCTGTACAAACGGTCAGAATATTACTTAGAGTGTGGTGGCACGAAGAGGGACCTCACCCCGCTCACAAGCTAATACAAGCTCACAAAGCTGCGTGAATTCCGAGCCAATCCATGGCGCTCCGCCACAATTGATTCGATTCCCTCGAGAAAGCAGAAGAAGTGACAACTGGACTGGTAACTCCACGTTGTGCAGTGTAATAGCTGGCTGGTACCAGTAGATCTCGTAGTAGAGTAGTGGCTAGTAGCTAAGATAGCCCTGGTCAAAGATGGAAACGAATTCATGTATGTACTCGTTCTATATTACTTAAAACCCAATCTTTGGTCAGAGTCAGTGCGTCAGATCAGACTCATCTTAACGTTTGTCCACCACAACACACAATCTGGAGGGTGGAAGCCAAGAAAGCGAAGCAATTTGAGCGCTTCTTTGGAGTTGGAGGAATCAAGGAGGTCTATTGGTACTGGTATCACATGAAGATTGCAGGAAGGCGCATGTGGATGAATCGTCAAAATAGCAAGCTTAACCACCGCCGCGGGCAGCAATGGCTGCCATAAGTCCTCCTCTTCCTCCACCAGGGGGGCCTCCACCACCGCCCTTTCCACGACCTGCGATAGCTGCCATCAGGCCACCTCTGCCACCAGCAGGGGGGCCTCCACCTCCTTTCTTGCCGCGACCCGCGATAGCATCCATCAACCCGCCTCTGCCACCGCCAGGGGGCCCACCACCCTTCTTGCCGCGACCCGCGATAGCATCCATCAAACCTCCTCTGCCACCACCGCCTCTTCCGCGTCCTCGGCCAGCAATGCCAGCCAACAGACCACCTCTGCCACCACGAGGAGGTTCTGGAATAACCACTTTCTCGGTGGCACCAAAGTCTTCGTCCGGTTCCTCCACTTCCGGAACCATCTTCTTTTTGACCTCTTCGATGACCTCGTCAATCTTCTTGAGTTTGCGAGATCGATCGGGACGAGGTACGCCAAGCTTTTTGAGTGTTGCTACATTCTTGGTATGCAGCTCGCCAAGCATTCCTTCCAGCAGCTCAATCGTCTTGGAAACCCTCGTATCTTTCACCTTCAGTTCCTCCATTCGATCCTTCATGTACTTGAAGAAGACTTCAGCACATTCAAACACTTCGTCTGACAAACCACACTCAGTAGCACTTCTAGTGTCAGGACCATCGCCTCCAGCCTTCTTCTTTCCAGTGGTTTGCATACCAGACCGCCCTGCAAAGTCCAGAGTTGCAAGCTTCAGATCATTTAGAGAGTCGGTGAAGCTAGCCACTTCTTTCTTCTTGTCATCGTCGGTGAACTTCTCGTTAAATAGACTGTTCTCAACCCATTTGGCCTGGGCAGCCTCCATCTTATCCATGGACTCATCCATCTGCTCGCAACTTCCATTGGCCTGCGAAACGAACCTAACACCTTTGTAATGCTTTTTGAGAGCATTTGCACGCTCGTTGGATTTCTTTTCCTTGGCAAGCTCCAATGCCTCTGCCATCGCTTTGGCACCTGGATCGTCAACATCGGATTTGGTGACCTGGGATGCCTCGTATTGTGCTTCTTCAGTCCATCCGTAGTCTCCTGTGTAATCGGGGTTCTTGTCGGCCTTCACGGGACACTGTTTTCCGAGCAAAGGGCAACCAGCGCTGGGATCATCACGAGTTGCATACGGATGGTTGTCTGGTGGACCATACTGGGCAATGTGCCTCATGTAGGGCGCCAGAGATTCCTTGAAGTTATTCTTCATCATTTGGTACCAGGTCCATTTTCGCTCCGTCATCTTTTCCGCTTTGTTCTTGTTCCATTTTGGTCCAATGGATTGCACATGAGCATAGATTGCGCGACGCTCGGTCAGCGTCAGACCTGTCACACGCATGTTCTCCAGTGTGGATGGATGCATTCTTTCAATGTCACCAGGGTCGAGTCGAAGCAGCATAAGAACGTTAGTACGCTTGAATTTCTTCGCTGTTGCCTTTGGGAGAAATTTGCCGTTGGGTGATGGGTTACCACACAAAGCTGCCTCACTGAGGTTCCTGATATTCACTGGCATGTGACGACGTAGCTGTTTGAGCGCATCAATATTCGCCTGCAAGTTGTCGTCCTCCCATTTCCTCTCGATTCGATCTTGTTCAGCTTGATACTCTTCCGTGATCATCAGAGCTGAATTGTAACGCTCCATCTCTTGTTCGAGTTTGAAGTACTCTTCACGCAGACGCGTCTGTTCCTCTTTGTCCGGGTGCGTGACATCGCTGCCACCAATTTCGTTCATTCTCTTGGCAATTTCCTCGACCTTCTCTTTTGCTTCCTCGTAGGGAATATCATCAGCAATAGCAACACCTGCCTGAGCGAGTTGCTTTTCGAGCTTTTTCTGTCGTTTTTCGGCATCCTGGAGCTTCTTCAGAATGTCACCAATGTCACCCTGGTTGAGTTTTTCCATCATTTCTTTGATATCCGTAGCACCCATCGCGGAAATTGCACGAGCAGCTTCGGCAACATCGTCGGGAACAGCTTGCATTCCTTCGGGAACGAAGATGCCTTTTTGACCAGGCTTAGGTGGCGGCGGTTTTGGAGCTGCTGCCGCCGCTGGTGCTGCTGCTGCCGCCGGTGCTGCTGCCGCCGCCGCTGCTGGAGCGGCTGCCGCTGGAGCTGCTGCTGCCGCGGCTGGAGCCGCCGCTGCTGCCTCTGGGCCCTTCTTCTCCAACGGAGACAAAACAAAACGCGGCGTGGCCGAGTCCAGGTTCATCTTTTGTTTCACAACATTATCCAAATCCTCCTTGCTCTGGCCCGAAAGGTTTGCCAATTCGTCCAAGGTGAGATACTTTATGTCAGACTCAACCTTGAGCTGCTGCGGTTCATTATCGGCACCAGGCGCCACCTTGACGGCAAACCTTTGCTCGCCGTTGGGGCCCACGGATAGGTCTTGATTTGCTGTTTCAGGGGCTGCCTCTAGCGTGCCTTGGCCATTGGCTTTACCTTCGTCACCAACAACCACAATGTAGGCATGAGCCTTATCCCCGTCTGCCGCGCCAGATGCTGGTGCGGCGCCCGGTGGAGTTTGGGCAGCTTGTGCTGCAGGAGCAGCAACCGATTGTGGTGCTTGTTCTTGTGCTGGAGTCTCGGGAGTTGGTGCTGCAGGTTGCACAAGGGGCTCGCGGTTAACCATATCACCAGCAACAGTTGCACTGCCCCCTGTAGGTTTAGCTGCTTCCTGGGCTCCAAGAAATCCGGAGAGGTCCGTGCTTTTGGATCCATCAACCATGAGGTCGCCAGCGGCATTCGAAGTCGCAGTGTCGGGAGCTTTGCGAACTATACGTCGAACTTTGGTACCGTCGGGTCGGGTGATGATTTCCCCTTCCTGGCTTGCATCAGCTGAATTGACGACTCTTCGCACGCGGCGAACCTTTGTTCCATCGGGCCGGACGAAGATTTCCCCCTCCCCGTCCCCTGCCGCCACAGTTGCATTGCCACCTGTTGGTCTAGCAGAAGCATCTTGGCCCAAGAAGCCATCGAGTGTTTTTGACTGGTTGTTCGCAGCTCCTCCTGCAGGCACTCGTCTTCGAATTCGGCGAACTTTCGTTCCGTCGGCTCTGGTGATGATCTCCACTTCTTCGTCTGGTTGTGCTGCCCCTGCTTTGGGTGCAACCATATCCCCGGCCACAGTGGCACTTCCCGAAACCTTGGGCTTTTCATCGGCTGCCTTATCCAAAAATCCAGCCAAGTCACCTGCTGCGCTACCGGCTGGTGGCTGACTTGCAGCTTCTTCTGGCTTGGCCGCTTCTGCCTCGCCCGCTTGCTTTGCAGCTTCTTCCTCGGCCTTTTTCCTAGCTTCCTCTTCCTCTGCCGCCTTCTTTGCGGCTTCCTCCTCTTCTTGTTTCTTCTTTTCTTCCTCTTCCTTCTTCTTTTCTTCCTCCGATTTCGCCGTCTTCTTAATTCGCCTTACTTTCTTTCCGTCGGGGCGAATGTAGATCTCACCCTCAGAATACTTGGCCTTATGGCCTTCGGCTCCAGTCACCGTTGCACTTCCAGACATTCCTGTTCCTCCCGTAGCTCCAGTGTCGAGGAATCCAGCCAAAGATTGCGAGCTCGACGGTGCGGCTGCCTGGGGATTCTTCTTGACACGTCGAACCTTTTTTCCATCCGCCCGAATGTAGATTTCTCCTAGTTCCTTTCCGTCACCGGACACTGTAGCGCTTCCGCCCTGTGGTCGTTGTGCATCGCTGTTGCCCAAAAAGGTTGAAAGGCCCTTACCAGAAACACTGCGAGTCTTCTTGATTCGTCGAACTTTCTTTCCGTCGGCACGAATGTAGATTTCTCCTTCTTGTTGCAGGTTACCACCCGTTTCGGCTCCCGTGACGGTCGCACTTCCACTGCCGGCTCCAGGTGCATTTTGAAGCACGTTGGAATCGAGCAACCCATCCAGAGTTGCGGGTTTTTTCTTGACCCTCCTGACTTTCTTTCCGTCGGCTCGAATGTAAATTTCTCCTTCTTCAGCAGCCGGAGCCGGTGCCCCCGTGACGGTGGCACTATCACCAGCAGGCTTTTTCTTGACCCGCCTAACCTTTTTTCCATCGGCTCGAATGTATATTTCTCCCTCTTCGGCAGGCTTGGATGCGCCAAGATCTCCGGGGACAGTAGCACTATCGCCTCCCACTTTGGCTGTCTCTTGCTGGGACAGCATGGATCCCAACGAGGTGGATGCTGGGGCCACACTGGCGGAATCTGAGGCAGTAGGTTTCTTCTTTTTCACTCGTCTGACTTTCTTTCCATCAGCACGAATATAAATTTCTCCCTCTTCATGCGGCTGTGATTTTCCAATATCACCAGGAACCGTGGCACTGTCACCACCTGGGCCTTTGGCAGCAGCCCCACCCAAGTGCGACGAGAGAGAGGGTGTCCCCGCTACGGATTGACTGCTACTAGGAGCCGCAGCGGGTTTCTTCTTTACTCTGCGAACCTTTTTGCCATCGGCTCGAATGTAAATTTCTCCCTCTTGGGGTTTGCTACTCGAGACGGGCCCAGAAACCGTGTGGGATTCTCCCGTGGGACGAGCTCCGTCTCCTTGACTGAGCAAGGCGTCCAGGGATGCAATGTTGTCTCCATCCGTAGGTGGAAGTTGCTTCAAGGCATCTGGCAGGATCACTGCTTGAGCGCCCTTGAGTTCATTGACCAGAGTCCCAAAAGAGTTTGGATCTATCGACGGTTTGCCAGCATATCGCGCCAACAGTCCAATGTGGCGAGGATCCATTTCGGAGAAATCGTCTCCATTATCTCCCAGAGCCTGACACACCTGGATCCATTGCATGAGCTTGAGAGATAGATTGGCTTGAGCGGATTGGCCTTCGTTGGTAACGTAAAAGAATCGATGCTGCGTAAAGGGGGCAGTGGCTGACTTGACATTGCTCCCTCGTTCTACCAGGACATGAGGCAAACGTCCTGTTTTGAGAGCTTCTTTCAGCTCGTCTCCCGTCGCCATACCCAGTTTGGAGAGAGCATGAGGCTCGGTTACCCACATGCCTTTGGGACAGATCGACATGTTTTTCTTCGTTTTTGAACTTCCGTGATGCTACCCTTTTTCTTGATAAACGAACGGGTTATTGTTGCGCAAATTGTATCACCAGCATTCCACGCCAATCTCACTACTAGTAGATCAGATCAGACCAGCTTTTGGATAGGGAACGACAACGACGAGACCATGAATGTTGGTCTCTTGGACCATGAAGAAGAAGATCGAGACAATTGCGTGATCCTTGAATGCTACCGCTGTGCTGCTTTTGCTCGAGACGTTGCGTTAGAAAGATCCTTGGACGCCCGCCAGCCCAATCTTCCACATCACTTTTACCAAAAGTAAGCCTATCCTGCACGGGACCCAACTGGGAAAGGTGCTTTTCGGGTCATTCACTGGATGTTGTCAAGATTCTCCCAAAAGGAGGGAGATCTTTGGAAAGCGGCTACAGTTATGATACCGAGGGGTAGCTTGCTTCACGGTACGGCATCGAAGCGAAGCATCTCTTTGGAGATTCCTATCAGTACTAGTTGATACTATGAGCAATGGTTCATTTTATCTCTCTTTATATGATGTGTTGACTGCAGTACTCCAACTAAGGTAGGATGCCAGTCAAAGTCCACCTGAGTGAGACACTACGCAACGATTGCTTGCCCCACAAATCCAGTTATTCAACCCAGTGTGTCTACGGTATGAGTCTTCATTGCGATGTTACCGTTTTATACAATCCAACAGCCAAGGATGCAAGACTTTCTCACCAAGCTGAAGATAGTTGTTTACGAGCAATAATGCAACCAATTCGAGCGCCAAGAAAAGAGGGAGAAAACCTGGCACTTTTAAGTGTCGCGCCATCGCGGGAAAAGTCAAGGTGGATGTCGCACAGTTGGAAACGTGCATTTCCTTTAATGCCGTGGTTAACCATTTCAACATACACTGAACCAAGAGCGCACCTACTAGTATGCATAACCCGAGGAAAGCATTTATTATGCTTGTAGAGGTGGTTGACTAGTACCACAGCACAGCTCACTTCCTTAGTTTAGATAGTTATTAGTTGCACAGTTGGAAAGAAGGATCCATTAGTCTATTTGTCTTTGACAACCCATCAATTTCTTCACCTATCCTGTCCCCTTGAGAAGAACAACTCTGCCAGATCTGCCCACGAGACCTGTTCATTGGGAAGCGAATGGATTGGACAATTGCTGGTGGTGTTGGTGATGGATTGTGTGAAATGCTCTGTTCCTGCGGGTGCATGAGCGAGGGTTGACTGCAGGTATGGCAAACTAGCTAGTACCAGGTACTGGTATTGCAGAAGAAGTACATGTATGGTACCGGTTCTGTCCATCCGTCCTGTGCGGTCCCGCCCCCTCAACCTTTGCCTTCTTCTTGTCCCCCCCTTCGCCTCAGTCAAAGCAAGCCTTAACCCTACCGGTATGATGAATGACGCTAACCGGGCGTTCGTGAGTTGGATATCCCTTCCCACCGACAGCCACAAGTAGAACCTGTTGACATGGACCCACATGAAGAGGTAGCCTTCCTTGTCATTCCGATAGTTGACAATAATAATGGCTCCAGAACGAGGTAGTTTAGCTTCCAAGGAAGCCCCATCCGCGGCGGCACCCGATGCCAGTGCAGCAGCACCTGCGGATGCCAACAATGTGGCGGCGACAGAGACCCCTGCTGCTGCAGCAGCTGCTGCTGCTGCGAAACCCGATACGGCCACGGCCCGCGAGGGCTTGTTGGATGCTGCCGTGTTGGAATATCTCAAGAAGAAGGGAATGGAATCGGCTGCATCGGAACTGGGTAAAATTCTGAAAGAAGAAGGCAAATCAGACGACAACAAGAAGGGAATGGAAGAAGACGATCGATCCGGGCTCTTGGCCAAGGCTACGGGGGGTGGATTTGGTTACGATCGAGATGCCGCAGCACCGGTGGCTCATTGGGGAGTGCCAGACACGGCAGCACTCAAATATGCCAAAAAGCCAGCCAAAGATGGGGACCAAATGGGCTACGAAGAAGCACGGGCCCTGTTGGATTCCTTTACTTCGTTTCAGCTGTGGGTATTGAGCCTCCCCGATCAAGATGGAGTCCAATCGGCAGCCGGAAACGCCATTGCCAAGGCACAAGAAATGCTTCGACAAGGCAAAAAGGATGGTAAACCAGCCTCTTTGTCATCTGTGGTACAAACGTTGACCAACCAACCTGCCGGCAGTTCCACGGATGAGCTAAATAATGCTGCTATGAGAAATAAGTCCACATCACACTACTACCAGTTGCCGCCATCGGTCAAGCCAGAACTGTTCGCCGTGTCATTTGCCTTGATGGTACACACATACTGTGAGCTGCTCGAAGTGGGCATGGAGTCCACGGCTCATGTCCTACGCGACACCTTTCGAACCGTCTACGAGCCAATGTACGGAAAAGAAATGGCCGATCTCTTTCAATGCGTTTCCACAGAGGACATGATGAGACTGAATTCGCACAATGCACAGCACATGGAATCCCTGGGAACTTTAAAAGGAATACTCGTACAGGTGGCAAACTATCAACTCAAACGCGACGAACTCAACGCATCGGCGACTCAAATGGACGACGCCACACAGGCGGCCAAAAAGGCCAAACTACAAGAATACGATCGGGCGATTGCCATGTTGCGGCAAAAGTACAATGAAGTCAGTCAAAAAGCCAGCATGCTGTTCAATAAGATGCACGATCTACCATTCCTTCGACGTGCTCGAGCCGTCCGATGGCAATTGTCCCTCTCCACCACAACCCACAGTCTCCTGGCGGCCTTTTTAAACGCCAATGATACCTCGCTGTTGGCCATGAATACACTGCTACAAACCAAATGTGAATTGCACGTCGAACAAAGGGACCCTCTCGCATATACGCCGGCGTGTGTCTTGGACGACAACATGGACGTCGACGGGGAAACGACTCTGAAACTCAACAAGTCACAAATCAGTTGGGCGGCTCCCATGGTACGCCAAGATATGGATGCTCACGCCAGCGACAAGTTGGCGTTTCCAAAATTCCAATTGGATAAAGAGTACAGCGACAGTGCCGTGGCACAAAAGGAAAAGGAATTGGTGGAATTCAACCGGGCGCTCTTGGTGAATGGATTTCGCCGTTTGGAGGCGTTGGAACGAAAACAGGAATACGAAGTCCTGCCAGAATTGAGAATTCTCAAGGATGACCCCAATGACACCATTCAAAGACGTGAATGTGCCAACCCACTGGAACCAACCATCCTCTTGTCAACAATTTGTTGCACTGCCGGAGTGGGAACCACCACAAGGAGATCTTTGGTACAGGGATCTTCCTCCTCGTCCAATCGAAGCAGCAACTACTTTGACAAAACGACAGCCATGTGGGAAGAAGCCGGAATTGGACTTTGTTGTGCCAAGATTTGTCCACCGGATGGGCGACAAATCGCAGTGGGGTGTGATGACGCAGCAGTTCGCATCTATCACAAGCAAGGAGAGGACGATGGTGAAGAACCCGAGCAAGTCTTGTTGGGCCACAAGAATGGCTTTCCAGTCTTTGACTTGTCGTGGAATCGAGACGGACGATCCTTGCTCAGTGCAGCTGGAGATGGCACGGTGCGGTTATGGGACACTCGCGCCACTGGCACCTTTGGAACTCCCAAAGCGTCTGGCAGAGAGTCCAGTTCGTCACGTTCTAGCACCAAGGGAGGAATGAACGTGCCCAAGGCAAAAAAAGAGGAATCCGAATCCGTCAGTGGGGCTGCACTGGCAGTGTATCGAGGGCATGCACCGTCTACACCTGTCTGGTCTGTAAGCTTTTCACCGTGTGGCTACTATTTCGCAACGGCTGGTGCCGATGCCACCGTTCGACTCTGGACAACGGACAGAGAAGTCCCCTGCCGGTTGTTCACAGGGCATACGTCAATGATCGTGAATTGTGCGGACTGGAATCCCAATTGCAACTATATCATTTCGGGTGAGTGCAGGACAGTGCGTATGTTTTTGGTTGACTGGGATACACGCTGACTGTATCTTTTCTGTTTTTTTAAGGTTCCGAGGACAAAACGGCACGGCTTTGGGACATTCATTCAGGCCGTACAGTGAGATTATTGAACGGATGCTCGCTTGGGATCACGGCTGTAAAGATATCTCCTTGCGGAAAATACGCAGCCGGGGCTGACTCTGGTGGCGATATCCATATTTGGGACGTTGGAACCGGCAAGAAAGTGACCGAGTTCCGCAACAAACGAGCAGCAGACAGAGACAGACCAACCAGTATGATGCATGCCATGTCTTTCAGTGCTTGTGGTTCCAGCTTGGCTGTGGGTGGTGACAATTGCTGCGTTAGAATCTGGGACGTCCGTCGGGAATCTTTGGAAGCATATCCAGTGGTTGAAACTCCGATCAAGAGTTACCCCACCCGACAAACTATGATCATGGACTTGAAATATTCCAGTCGAAACCTCCTTTTGTCCGTTGGCAAGTACATTGCTCCAGTGCCGTCGCCGGTAATGATCTCTGATTAGATGCCGTTGATGGGCGAACTAATAGTCAATCAAACACGAGGTAAGAGAGGTCTTGTCTATCTAGTCTCTACGCGCCTGAAACTGCTAGAATCGATTGCTTCGGTGTCTACAATCGTACCGTACTACCACACCGTAGCTTCATGTACGGTTGCGGCACTATTGGTACCGGTACTTGGTACCTGGTACCTACCGAAGTCCGTCGTCCCACAATGCTCACAGTTCGTGCTGACTCCAACGAAGCAAGATCTTACAAGATCGTAAGAATCGAATCGAATCGAATCCGTGACCCCGAGTCACTGATTGAAATCTTCCTCCATCCACCCTCCACCATCAACACTCCCAGCCAGATCTTCCTTTTCTCAAAAAAGAGGACCATGGCGAAGACAAAAGCAGCAATGTCAAACCGACCTTGGCAAGTGGCTCTACTGGTAGCCTTATTCCTCCCCATTATCGCTTATGGGCTCTCTTTACCATCTCAGGAGCTAGTGAACCGTCGCAAGAGTCCGGCACTGTGGCGATACGATTTGGCCCGTGAAGATGGCCATGACGATGTGCCATCTAGCAGTACCACCAGTAGTCAAAGACTCCTCCGACAACCTCCCGAAGTCATGGCGCCTGTTGGTGGCTGGCCTCAGCTTCATGCCGCCATTGCCAATGGAGCAGACGCCATTTATCTGGGTCTTTCGGCGTTTAGCGCCCGCGCCAGAGCGGCCAATTTCGATCCAGTTGCCGAACTCCCCAAAGCCGTCGAGTTGTGCCATGCTTCCAACGTCAAGGTATACGTCGCCATGAACACTCTGGTCTTCCCAGATGAACTACAAGAAGTGGAAGAGCTGATACGACTGTGCCATCGAGCCAATGTGGATGCTTTAATTGTGCAAGATTTGGGAATGTCCAAGTTGGTCCAGAAAGTAGGGTTGGAACTTCGTGCTTCGACGCAGCAAACCATTACATCTGCCGATGGAGCCGAATTCAGTGCCAACGTGACAGGGGCAACTCGAGTCGTATTGGGCAGAGAATTATCTGTGGCCGAAATAAAAGCTGTAACCACCAAACTGCAGGACCAAACGGATCATGATCCTGTCGAAGTGGAAGCCTTTGTCCATGGAGCCTTGTGCGTCAGTCTCAGTGGACAATGCTTTTCGAGTGAGGCATGGGGAGGACGCAGTGCCAACAGAGGTCAGTGTGCTCAGGCATGTCGATTGCCCTATGGGCTGGTGGATAATGGCCAGCTCAAAGAAATGGGAGATTTCTCGTATCTACTATCTCCACAAGACTTGTGTGGACTGGATCATGTGCCGGCCTTGGTGCGAGCTGGTGTGTCTTGTTTGAAAATTGAAGGTAGACTCAAGGATGCTGCCTATGTTGCAGCTACGACGAGAGCGTATCGAAATGCAGTCGATCAAGCTTGGAAGGAGTACATGAAGGAGGAGCACCACAACAATTCGCAAGATAATCCAACGGAACCCAGAGTCCGACCTGTAGCACTTCCCGATGAAGAGGTTTCCAAGGCAGAACTTGCTCAGTTGTTCTCAAGAGGACAAGACGAAGAGCACGATGGCCTTTCCAGTGGATTTTTTGATGGATCACACCACCAGAATTTAGTACGAGGCCGTTCGCCGCGGCATCGAGGCATCCATTGCGGAAGAGTGTTAAAAGGAACCTCCGGTAAGAAAGGACTCCTCATTTCATTGGATGCTAGCAAGGACCTCAAGAGGGGAGATGGTTTAGTAATAGACCGGGGACTAGCGCAAGAAGAAGAACTCGGTGGACCCATCTTTGATGTTCAGATCCAAGAAGAGCACAAGGGAGAGCGAGTGGCATTAGTTCGATTCTCCAAGTCCGTCGAAAAGAAATGGAAACAATTAGATGATAGGGCATGGAAGCAGGGAGCAATTCAACTTGCTCCAGCGGGGGCACACGTATGGAAGACAAGCGATGCCACCGTGTCGAAAAAAATGAAACGGCTTTCGGAAGCACCAATCCCTAAATTGCAACGGCAAGCTCGTGTCACTGTGGAAGGATCTATAGGTGCGCCATTGGTGGTGACGATTCGGGATGAAACCACAGGGCGCGAAGGGGTTGGGACTAGTGAGGGTGTCCTGCAGCCGGCTGAGAAGAAGAGTTTGGACGAGCAATCTATCTCAAAGGCCATTGGGACACTTGGCAACACCGACTGGGAACTATTAGCTATCAATGGTATCAATTCGTCAAGAGTGGAAGCTGGAGCGTGGTGTCCTGCAGGTTGGATAAAGGAGTGTCGGAGGCAGGCTGTTGAGGAGCTCCAGGCTCAAATTCTCGTCGACGGAAGAAAGAGTCAACGTGATCATGATGTGGACTCGAATTCTCTTTCTATGGACGAACCAGTTCGCAGTATCACGGATGAACTCCTGAGCAAGTTTGGGAGCAGTGGAGAAAAGGATGAACCAACAAAGAGAATCCCCATCCCTACCGCCTTGAGGCTATCTGTTCTGGCCCGAAACTACGATCACGTGGAAACAGTGTGCAAAATGATTGAGGACGGGCAAGTCGACAGCATCGATGAGATCATTGTTGATTTTTTGGAGGTGGATGGCATGAGAGATGCCGTCAACAGGATCCGTCAAGTTCCAGCCACCAAGGCTGTCGTGGCAAGTCCTCGCATCATCAAACCAGGAGAATCGGGAATTTGGCGAACGCTGCTACGATTGCAAGCCCATGGCCTGCTTGTTCGTTCTGCAGGGCTTTTGAACAGAATGACAAAGCTCGGAGGCCAAGGTGCCCGAGTTGAAGTGGATGTTCCCGTCAGTGGAGAACGAAACTCAGTCAACAATAGGCAGGCGGTGGTGATCCCAGAGTTGATTGCTGATTTCTCGTTGAATGTTGCAAATCCTTTGTCCGCCTGGGAGCTGCTCTCCAAAGGCTGTAGCAGAGTGACGGCGTCTTATGATCTCAACGCGGACGGGATCACAAATCTGTTGGAGTCAATGGGGAACATCAACGAAGGTTCTTCGAGGATTGACATTATTGCCCACGCTCACTTGCCAGTCTTCCACACAGAGCACTGTGTGTTTGCTAGGTTTCTCACCAAGGGAGATTCCTATCTAGATTGCGGGCACGCTTGTACAAGACACAATGTGCATCTCCGTGATCAAACGGGAGCGGACCACCTGGTTTTGGCTGATATGGGATGCCGCAACACGGTCTTCGGGTCGGAAGCACAGAGTGGCGTCCATTCTTTGAAGGACTGGTCGGCCGCTGGAGCTTCCCGTTTTCGAATTGAGTTGGTTGATGAGACAGGCGACGATGTAAGGCTCATTGTGGGTGGGTATGCATCTGTTATGAACGGGAAGCAACGAGCTAGCGAGTTGTGGGAGTCTCTCAAGCTCGTTCGCGACAGTAATGGTCGCACAGGCGGTGTTTCTCATGGCTCTCTAACGAACAGTCCAGTGAGGCGTGCTGGTGAAATCCGATAGTTTCAGTACCTTCGTAGTAGTACTGGATGCAGTTCCTCGTCCTGTCCTACCCTACCAGTACCCAAGGTTCGAATTGGGTCATGCACCTTTGAGACACGTTCCTGCCGCCTCGAAAATCATGCCAATGCCGGCCTTGCCATGGTTACTCGGCATTTTGTCTATTTAAGGCTATTGTTGCCTAAATGTTCTATGCTCCTTTGTAAAAGTGGCTTATGTCCCACACTATCTACGGATGTCTCACAATGTCTCACAATGTCTACCATTGTCTCACAATGTCTCCCAATGTCTACTAATGTCTACCAATGTCTCACTTTGTCTACACAGTACAGTAAAACAGTACAAAAATGTCTCACTTTGTCTACCAATGTCTCATAATGTCTCACAATGTCTCACTTTGTCTACCAATGTCTACCAATGTATCACTTTGTCTACTAATGTCTCCTAATGTCGCACAATGTCTACTTTGTCTACTTATGTCTACTAACTGTGTGTAGACATTTACACTTAATCGCCAAAAGCCAAAACACTTTCCCAAACAGACAAAATGCCGAGTAACCCATGCGGTAAACCTACTCCCTTCACCGTTAGCATTCATTCTTTGGTGGCGCGCGGTGTTTAGAAGGAGCTCAATTTCATGGCGGCCGGTTTCTGAAAGGCCCTTTGGCCAGTCATCAGCATGGAAGTTCTATCTGGTGGTTAAGCGAATAAAATGTTGCACATCTGGCCGTCAAGCGATCAAAACGAGATATGATATCCTCCAAGAATTATGCTTCTAGGTCGTGTTCATGTCTTGAAGTTGGGGTCTGCGAGGGGTCGAGTCCCGTTTGCTTCAGATGAGCTCAGAAGGATGCTTCCAGCTCCCAAGTGCACCTATGACGAGTGTCCGCAAACGAGCCACAACCACAAGCCACGGGCGGTGGGTTCAAACTCCTTTGTAGGTACCTTATGCACAGATATGTCAAGACTTCAAACTCCGATGTCATCCTTTGTGCGGACAAATTACCTTTCGCGTGAACCAACAGCATTCAAGAGGCCCATCCACCATCCATCGGTCATTGCCCAGGTCAATCCTCCCTGAATCCACCACGACAACAACGCACCTTCGCAGTATCAGCACAAGCCCAACAGATATCATGAATAGCCAGCCGTCGATCCTCGGTCATCCATATTTGCCTTTTGGATATCCCTCTTGGCTTGGGTTGGAAATGCAAACGTCTCCATTTCGATCATATTTCTCATACAGCAGAGTTTGTAAGCGTCGAGCTTGCAAAACCGAGGAGAGAGCCCCCTGAAAAGGAAGAAAGAAAAAGAAACCAAATACTCGAGAGAGTTCGACGACCTGAGAAGACGCACGACGAAGAAAGAAGGATGAAGTTGCTGATTCGCACTTTTGCGATCTTGTTCTTGACGAGCACACCCAATGTGGCCTCTGAGAACCAGGCTGCTCGTTTGAAGATCGATGATAGCAAAGGAAAAATGGTACGTCGATCTTGTTGGTTGTTGGCTTGATCTTTGACTTGCCCATTGGGTTGATGCCACGCGTTGCGTTGCTCGTCAGTTGGCCCATTCAGCCTTTGAGTTTCTGGCAGTACTGTACAGTATCGATAGCTTTGTTACTGACCGCAGTTTTGCATGGACGCTGCCTGATCAAAAGGCCGAGCCATTGACCACCGCAGGTTCTTTGTCGATCTTGGATCGTCTCGAAGACGAACATCGCGACGAATCAAACTCGAACCAATCCGTTGTTCGTAGCGATGACCCCAAGGCGATGGTTGACAAAGCGTACCAGCACTCTGGCAGTATCACTTCCAAAGTGAGTCATCACGACCCTGACGCCGCCAGTGTTGCTGCGACCGGCATTGTCTCGGGCTATCCTCCAATGGAAACTACTGGCAACGAAGAAGCTGCATTTGACGAAAACAACGAGAAGGAAGACGAAGGAGAACAGGAAAAAGAGGTAGCTTCGCACAAAAAAGCCCAGTACAGCGACGACACCGCCAGCCTCGTCAATACCAACATCGACAAAGAAGGTGCCTCCGGTCTCGTTGCTCATGCTAATTCAATCGAGTCCTTTCAGTTGAGGGCAGTCGCCTCTCTGGATACACTCAAGATCCAGGTTGCTGACGCCCGAATCAACGGGGACAAGTCGGACTTGGCAAGAGCCACTGCAAATGCCATCCGCAGCAGTGCCGGCTTGATGGAAGAAGCCAAAGTGAAATCACTGGCCATGTTTGCCCACCTACAAGAACATGAAGATACGGAGGAGTCCAATGGCTGGTCAACTCAGCTGCAGACAAACTATCAGTCCGCGATGGCTCAAATCAACAGGGCGCTGGAACTGTTTCCTAAGGTGAGGCAAACTGGCATGTGCATGCGCAACTGCGATGGGTTACTCCTTCGATTTTGCAACATGATTGAGTTGATACGCTGTGTACTGTATACTCATTTTGCTTCGATTCTCCTTACGTATACAGATGATCAGCTACTTGGAGGGTTCCTCGAGAGAGTCCAACGAGAAGGAACAGACGAAGCAGGACTCATTCCCAGCCGGTGCACCGATCGAAGAAAATCAGGGCGAGTCAATGGTGGATAAGACGAGCACTTATCGGCGAGGTCTCCAAGATGCTTCTCAGGCGCAAACGCCCCAAGAGATCAATTTGGATGTCCCACCTTCCGCCTCGGATATGAACAAGGCCACATCTTCTGAGTCCCGCCAAAAGGAAAAGGAAGCCGCAAGGCACCGCCGGATTCTTCGCAGTCGGTTTGAGGGGAATCATCGTGCTCAAAGCCACTTTGACCATTTCACTAAGTTGCACGACACTTTCCAGCACGGAGACCATGACGGTATGCACCGTCATTTGGGCCCAATCCAGTCTCGCGTAACGCGGAATCGCTCCCTGAACCAGAATCAACGCCATCTTTGGAGTGACGACCAGAACGCCAAAGCAAGACAGTGCGAGATTTTGATGAATTGCGTTGGTAAAATGTCCATTTGTAAGTGACTTTGGTCTAAGATGTCAGGACATGGCTTTGCTTTAACTTACTTGAGTGCTTGATTCCAGACGACATGATTCTTTTCTTCTACTCTGATGATGTAAGTACTAACGGTTGCTGGATGCCACATGTTTGTTACTCGACTCAGCCTCACAGCTCACACTGTTGTGTCCCCATCATTCATCATTCATCTATATAAAGATTGACCCTAACAATGGAAAGATAGATGACAACATTTACATTCATACAGAAGGTATGCGTGCCTCTGTCGAAATTCAATTGCCTTGCTGACTGCATTCCCCAATTGCGGCCTTTTCCCCTGCAGCTCCAGATGTGTATGAAGTCTATAACAATGACGACGTGGCAGACGCACGCACAGACCTTCAGCAAGGAAGATTTTACGGCTATCAATATTTCCGTGGTTCTGGTAAACCCCAATGGTGCGACAGGACGCTGAGGCTGTTCTCTCGAAATGTGGAGTATGGAGGTGAGTACCCTCAACGATCTCAGTTTTTGGCGAGTCGGTTAACGCATCATGTCTTCTAAATGCACATGCTGTTGTGGAAAGATATTCCGCACTGGGAAGGTGGCACGGTTGCGTAAGTCGGTTTCCTGGACTCCTATTATGGTGGTACTATGCTGTCATGATAGTATCGCTCAATTTGCTACGCTTGCTTCTCTCAATCCATCTTCCAGGGATGTATGTCATGCTCAAGGCGGGTACGTTATATATTCTTAAGGCACCATGCAGCCAACAACTTGTTGATCAGCTTGTGCCAATCTAAACCAAATCTTCTTGTCATTTGCTTGTTCCAGACACACATATGTCCAGTTGGATCAGGTTGCAACAAAAGTTGGCTTCAAAGCTGCAGACGAGATTGCCAAGGAAATGTTCGACTGCTCCAAGAGGCTATACAACTGCGAGGCCAACCCAAGGAATTCACCATTCCCTTTTGCTAGGGAGCAAAAGCTCGCAATTGATACAGGAGCATCACTTGTGGTGGAAGAAGATGCTGATGAAACCACCACCCAGGACAGCAAGTCCAAACTGTTTGACGGAAGTACGTCTGGTAATTCACATTTGTGGCAGTCCAGGGACGGAAGCAAGGGATATACAATGAGACTCAATTTTCGGTCCGATCGGGGACTTTGTGTGGATTGGAAGCTTTCTAGTAGCGAGAACTTCCTTCATGCACACAGTTGTCATGATGACCCCAACCAGAAGTGGTACTATGAACCAGGAACTCATCTGATCAGGTCAATGCATGATGAAAGCAAATGCATGGAGGCAAAATCAGGCAGCGGTAACCGAGTGTTCATGGCCGATTGCAACAGTGGTGCAGTGGCATTAGTTTACAGAAATGGAAGAGGCGCATCGACGACGATGGTGTTCTCACTCACGGGATGTGGAATGAGGGGAAGGACAAGTGCTTGCAAAAACAAGACGATTTTGACATAATTGTAAACGGTTGCGACGAGCGCCACACGCAGGATTTGTTGCAGGTGACCAACAGCGACTTTTTTGGAAGAGTGAAACCCCCCACGGTGTTGTTCAAGATACAACTGGATTCACATGGAGGTAGCAGTGGACATGAATCAAATACTGTGCTCAAAGCAATTGAATTGAAGTGGAGGAACGGCGAAGAATGCCCCCAGAACAAGATTTCTTTGCTGTCTGGATTTTCTGGAGATACAGCATCAACAGCAATACTTTTTGATAGGGGTGAAACAATTGTTTCGGATGATGGCACGGTGTTGACTCAAACCCTACTGCCAAGCTCTTCTACAGCTTCTAGGTTCCGAATCAAATGCTCCAACCCAGACATCCCTATTTCTTTGTATGAGATCCTTGTCTTTGGCATCGTGGAAGGAGGAAATGGAGATGCCCTGCCTGAGTTCCAAGGTATGACTTTGATTGGTATTGCATTCCTTTGTATGATTGCAGCTTTTGAATGCTCACCCACCAAGCTGATACTGCAGGTGAATATGAGGATTCGTTCTTTGTGCCCACCGGCATTGAGACAGAAAACAGTCGTGATGACTATGGTCAGGTAAAAGGTATGCATGATAACGGTGGAGGGTGTACTGATGTGTTGCAAGCTCTCTTCTAAAAAGTCATTTCTCTGCCTCGGAAGATGATACTGTGACACTCTACAAGTACGAGGAGGGTCGTGTGGTTGATGGGCTTGAGGAAATCCAACATGACATGGTATGATTCTTGTTTGATTACATGTGCTGGGTTCAAGGTTATAGTTGTTGCATTCTAACATCCCAAACTTCTTGCCAAGTGGGGACCTACAAGAAGGTCTGGGACAACTGGCTTCGGCACGAGGATGACAATCTGAGGAGGAAGTTAAGGCAAACTTATTTGAGCCCTTATCCAAATCCGTGGGATGACAATATGCGCTATGACAATTCAGATTTCTATATGGGGCTTGTTCGAGAGGCCGAGTCCAATGATAACATACACTACCAGATAGTCATAGCCTTTGCACGACACCACGGCAGGTCCTTTGATGGGGATGCTTTTGAGGATCGCGATGGTGAGTGTCCATGCGTGGAGTGGTGCCATTTTATTGCTCCTGAGGTTCTTGTTGTTTGCTGCGACTAATGAACAGTTTCTTTTTCTTCTGAACAGAGGAGTATAATGAGTTCCATGACAAAATTAGCCACGAGTATGCTTCTATTCAGGTAAAACACTCGAATCGGTTGTCATCATTCCTGCTCCTGAATCCATCCCATCCAACTCATCCGTACAATGTGTGTGTGTTTTTTTTTGTGTTTTGTTTCAGAGGGGCATCAACCTCGTGTTTGGAAAGGACGCTTCTGTGGGCTATATCTGTGGCGTCGAGGGTGTTGTTACTCGTCATGATGAAGAAAATGCAGATGATGGAGATAAGGTGGGCTATAGCTGTGTGTGTGTGTGTGTGTGTGTGTGTGTGTCTGGAGATTTGGGACTGCATTTTCAACAGCTCTAACCGCTCCATTTTGCATAAAAAGTTCCCTGGTACATGCTGCTTGGATGCACCATTTCAGAACCCTGGTATGTCACGCCTATGGGTTGTTTCATGTATATAAAACCTGATTTTCATTCAGTTTCATTCAATGACTCACCAAAAAACACGTCGTCACTGCTCCATAGGTGGCGAATGGTAAGAAGTCTCAGGCTCATAGCTTTGAAAGATTCAAGCTGTCAAACACTAACTGATCAGCAATGTTTTGATTGATCTAGGGGTAGGGAGGTATGCTAAGTTTCCGGTAGTCTCATGATTGGTGTCCTTGTCTATGTGCCTAAAAATATTGTTCCTTCTCTCCGGCCAGTTTGACTGTTCAATGACCTGCAGCCAGCGGGCTCCCTTTTTCAGTGGGCTCAGTGAAGAGAGTTGTTCCGCTGTTGGTGGCAAGTTCTTGCATGCATCTTGAAAAGCTTGTGTCTATTGACGGTAGCAGCTAAGCTTCTTTGCTCTCTCCAACTCCAGGTACTTGGTGTCCAACTCCAACTGATTGCTCAGTGCTGAAAGATTGTGTTGATCAAGAGATGATTAACACTGAGAATGAGGGGAAGTCATCTTACAAAGCTTACCTACAACCAGGTGCTGTTGAGAATGCAACTGATTTTGATGATTGCGGTGATTCTCGGGAATATTTTGGCTACGATCCGACCTACAAGGTGCGATTTGTTGTTGTTTTCTAGCACTCAACTGCATGGTCAACATGCTTTGTCTCACCTGTGTTTCCATTGAGCCTACAGAATGACAATGACGTCTGCGAGAACATTAAGCAGGCAAGTGTTCTGACTTTGCTTGCTCTTGAACAGCCAACCTGTCATTCTGACTTTTGCATTTCCTGTACAGCTTCACAATACCAAAAATTTTGGGTTTCTGGATGAATTCTATTCTCAAGGAACACCAGCTGTGGATCCTGGCAGCATGGGTGGTGGTGGTGGCTATGGCAACAACTTTCAACCAAATGCCAACGACTACACCCACAGCAACATTGATACTGCGGCGTGGGATGAGCTGTTCAATGTTGACACAAGTAAGTCTCATCCTCCAAGTCTCTCATGCACTGGGTGATCCCCTAGGGTGATACTTGTTGCTCATAATTGTTGACTTTGACGCCAGAATTGTCGCAAACAGACTTGGTACAAGATGCTGGAATCTCAGGTGGTCTTTTGTTTGGCTTTGGGTTAGTCAGGACTGGTGTTCAAAGTACTGTTGATATCGCTACCGAATTTGATTGCCCCGGTACCGATATAGAAGTAAGGTCAACTTTAATTGAACGTCCTTTGTGGCTGACTTGTTGAAGCTCATCACAGCTTTTCTGACTCTTCTGCAGGCGACTATATGTAAGGTGGCCAAGGTGAGATACAACTGCACGCACTGCACTACTCCCACGGCAGAATCTTGAACTTGCCATGACATCTCCTGTTCACCTTCAGAATTTCGCCGTTAGTACCTTGTTCATTGTTTTGATCATCATGAACTATGCCTATGACATTTGGGAGTTTTCTATTGCGGAAAAAACCGAAATTGGCAATGTTGGCCCCATTGAGGCCTGGGAAATCCTGCAAGTTCAACACCAGAACAACAAGAGAATGTAAGTCAAGGGGTGAATTTGAATATTGGGCTGTGCTGCGATTTTCCTGATTTCTTTTTTGATGATTTTCTTGCGGACTCTAGGTATGAGGGCATGCGCTCAACCTTCGAAGCTGCGGCCAAGGTTGACAACAATCTGGAAGGTCTTGGTGATCTTGTTGCTTCATTGGTAGCATTCCTTGGCAATGATGATGGCGACAGCTATGGCAAAGTCAACACGATCATTTCAAAGCTTGAAAGCCTCGAGGAGACATGCGAGGGCAGGCGTGCTTTGATGGATGTAAGCCCTTCTACTGCCCAAAATGCTGGTTGTGACGGCAGCGACCAAGATGGAGATGGAGTCATTGACAATTGTGAAGAAGACAAATGTAAGGTCTCTCTTGAACCAATGTGTTGGATGATGTCATGTTGGCACTAAGCTGTCTTTGTCAACCCCCAACCCCCAATCCCACCTTCAGTGGTTATCCGCTCTTTTCTGAAGTTAACAGATGATGGAGAGACACAGCATGTCGAAGGAGAGGTCTTCAGTTCTGCTGAGAAGGCAGTCGCCTCTGTGCGTGGAGCTTTGTCAGTTGTGGATGACTGTGCTGGGGTGAAGGATTTGGTGCTGAATTTGACTGTCAAGGGAATCAGTGAGTGTCAAGCTGTTGTATCAGCTGCTCCTATCCACTGGTGCAATGATGTTCCTGTTGTTGGTAAGATTGAAGAGTTCTCAGTCCGTGTGGACACCAAGCCCCCTGTGATTAGCTGCGGCTTCCAGGCTTGCACCGGGCAAAAAGATGCTCTATGTGGGAGATCTGCATGAGTTCTTTGATGCTGGGCTATTCCTCCAGGTAGAAGATTCCTGTTCTGACAAGGTAGATTTGGATGTGACCATCAAGAGCAACGAATTGGACATGACTGGTCCCAGTGCCATCCTCTCTCTCTCTCCAATATAAAGAACACCACCCAAGCAGCCCCAAAGCTCTTTTTGAACCAAGCTACTTGCTCCAACACCCAGAAGGCTGGCTTCTGCCAAGAGAGTCCCAACGGCAGCCGTGTCTATGAGGTTTCAGTGAAAGCCACAGATGGAGCGGGCTGGTCTGGATCTGATACTTGCCATGTGATTGTTTCTCCCATGAAAATGGCAAGTGATGAGAGAGAGCTTCTCCATGATGACCTGAACCTGGAGGAAGGAGCCAAGATGGTGGAGGAGTCTGGTGCTCAAAACCTGCTTCAATCAGTTAGTTTTGTTCATCACTTCTAGCCTGGTTGACTGCATTGCTCTTGCTCTAGAACTGGAACTGGAACTGAAACCAGTGACCTGTAACATGCTCCCTACAGTGGAATGGTGGGTGCACTTCTTTACTTGTGAAGGAAGGCTTTTGCCTCTACTACATGCAATGAGAGAATGTATGTAGAGGTGGTGCTTTCCCCAACTAAGGATACCACACTTTTTAAATATCTTAGCGAAATAGTTTGAATGGCTTTCACCTTTCAAGGGTGGCAACGGTGCTGAGCTTATGTAAGTGTCCCTGTTTTAGAAGCTGTTTGGATGTCACCACCATCTACGACTTGGCTTGGTCTCTGCTAAGCCACCTGCTTCAAGGATGATCTCCTTTCGACATGCAGAGGTTCTTGCCCAAGCTACTACCGGAACAGTAATATCTAGAAGTGGCTGGCTTCCGTAGATAATTTCCCCACTCTCAACCCCCCTCAACTTTCTCTAGAAGTGGCTGGCTGGCTCTTCTCCTGTGTCTGGGGTTGAGATGCTTCTCTTTGTCTCGCTCTATGGGACATGTAGGCTAGCTAGTGTGGAGGGTTTTCTCGTCTGGGTTGGTGCTTCAATCCTCCATCAATTCGATCATCTGAACCAAGCCAGCTGCCAGTGGGCGCGGCATTTGTTTGTAGTGCGGTACAGTGCACACTGGTTTTCCAAGAAACCCCTGAACAACTACCTGTATCTCGGGCACACATTTCGTCCATACAGGTAGACTGTGAGATCTTCACACGATAAGTTCTTGAATCGATATCTTGTGGGCTACTCGAGAGCTACTTTCAGTGACCTACAACATCAGCTCATGTGGACTAGCCTGTGACTGTGCCTATGGTGCTAGAACTAGAAGGCACCCCAAGTTGGGCTTTGAAGCAGCATTACTAGTGTTATTGCTCTAAAGCTCACTTGGAGTGGATCAATTTGCATAGGCTTTTGATCCATAGTAGTGTTATTGCTCTAAAGCTCACTTGGAGTGGATCAATTTGCATAGGCTTTTGATCCATAGAACCTCCAATCAATTCACAATAGGTTAGAGGGTGGGTAAGTGGGCTGCTTCTTCACAAGATCGATCGATCCAAGAAAAGAACAAAAGTGAGGAATGAATCGGGGCTGCAGAGGTGCAGAGGTACATGCGCCCTTTTCGCGCGAAGCTTCACTACATCTACCTGTATCTCGGGCACACGTTTCGTCCATACAGGTAGACTGTGAGATCTTCACACGATAAGTTCTTGAATCGATATCTTGTGGGCTACTCGAGAGCTACTTTCAGTGACCTACAACATCAGCTCATGTGGACTAGCCTGTGACTGTGCCTATGGTGCTAGAACTAGAAGGCACCCCAAGTTGGGCTTTGAAGCAGCATTACTAGTGTTATTGCTCTAAAGCTCACTTGGAGTGGATCAATTTGCATAGGCTTTTGATCCATAGAACCTCCATTTGTGTAATCAGCCCATGTGAAATGTTATGGGCTGATGAAGTGGATGGTCCATGTGTGTGATGTTGTATGAGGTTGATGAACGTAGTGGGCGGTTCGTGCCATGAAAGGCCCGGCTATATTCAAGTCACCGATGTAGGATGGGTGTGGAAAGAGTGCTGTGGGTATTGGTTTGGAAATGTGAAATAAGAGACAATCTAGTAGTTAAGATTAGTCTTAATGGTGTGTTGTTAGATGTGGGTGAATGGGTGTGTGTGTCATGTTTGTGAATGGAATGTGTCACTGCATGCGTGCTGCCAAGCCATTCGTTAGGGCTCCAATTTGTTCGTGAATGTATTGTAGGAAAGTCCTGGAGGTCCATCGGCCTTGTTTCATGATGGTGATTTCGTCTGCACCATTGAGTTTCATTGCCATGGCTCCTCCAGCCCGTAGAAAGTGGCTGCTGACATTGTCGGGGGTGAATCCATATTGTGTGAGATTGAGTTGGGTGACTGCTGACTTGATGGTGTTGTTAATGTCACGGGGTCGGATTTGCTTGGGTGATCGATCTGGCATGTCAAAGTAGGTACTAATGGCTGTGTTCATATTGTTGGTATGACAAGATCGATCGATCCAAGAAAAGAACAAAAGTGAGGAATGAATCGGGGCTGCAGAGGTGCAGAGGTACATGCGCCCTTTTCGCGCGAAGCTTCACTACATGTACATAAATTCGGCCAGTGGCGAAACGTTTTTACCGTTTACCGGGTAGATATCCGTGCATACATGTACCGTTAATACAGTGGCCGCCAGACTATGATTACAGTGGTGGCCGCGGGCGGTGGGCGGCCATCGCAACGATTGATGCATTTCACAGATTGTTGTCAGCTTCATCTATCTACTTTGGTCATGCATCTAGCGAGTGACAGTCCAGTTTCCTCAAACTAAAGCGTCATGAGGGGGTGGATACCATGGAGTTTGAGTGGACCAGCAGGTACGTAGCTATGCTTGCCGTATGTCATTGTGTGCCAGCTCGTATCATAAAGTTTTGTTTGAGATTTCGATGGCCAACGAAGTTGCCAGCAGCCTGTCTTCTTCCCTGAGTGACCGAGGAAAAATGTCACTACTTTTGGTTTTGGTTCATTGCATCGCTTACTACGGTGTTGGAGCGTCTCTCGGAACTCTTTGCTCCTGCTGATGGCTTGACTTCAGCTACACGGCTGGAAGACATAAATCAAAGTGGAAAAGGAGCTCCTTCAGTGGGGAATGGCATGAGCTGGTGCTCGCCCGAGCGACTCAGCTCAACACTACAAAGAGGTAGAGAGATAGATTGTCTCCTTCCATGTCGGGTCTCACAATTTTGCTTCTGCCAATCTGGCTCACCATTTGGCGAAAGGAAGCAAGTATTAAGTAGTTATAATCTCATCATGGTGATTGCTAAGAAGCCGTTCGTGGACGACGAATCTCTCTGCGTTGTTCCTACCCGGACCCAAAGGGGAAAGCCCGTCAAAGCCATATGGACCAATGCTATAATTGCCCTTTGTGCCTTTGTTTGCGGTCTTGTGGTTAACGCTCGCTTCAATCCTTCCTTGAGGAGTGTGCACGGCGTTTCCTTGGACAGGGAACATGTTGACATGGGCCTGGCTGTGGAGGTGCTGCCATTCGATGTGCACGACGAGAACGAAAGGCATTTGAGCGAGATTCTAGGACAAACCAATGTACGCTTGATTGCTAGCTACTTGGTTTCTACTTCCTGCTTCATCCTGCTTCGGCATCTTGTCTAACGCACTTGTTTCTTCTCCTTACCATAGTGTTCCATCCCCGAGGAAGCCGAAGAAGACGACGATGACGCTGATGTGGAGGCCTCGGAAGTTGACGAGGTGAACTGGTTTGAAGATCTTGATACCATCGTGGAGGAGGACGAGCTTGACGCCGATGAAGAAAACGAAGGCTTGCTTGATCACAACGAAACTTTGGAAGAGAGCGAAACTGATCTTGAAGGGCTGGACTACAATCTCACAGTAGACGCGACGAGTCGTCGCCTGGACGGGAACACTCCAAAGATTGAATCTCTTGCCTGCAATGCCGACCTCGAGAACAAGCCGTGTACCCCCTTGTCTAATAGCTTGTCTGCTGATGGGATTATTCCTTGTGGCACCTGCTACGAAGTGGACGCGACAGGTGGGGAAGTTCTGGACTTTCCAAACGGTCTTGTCGTCAAGGGAAAGCTCTTCTTCCCAAGTTCATCCAACGTGACGATTCGCTCGAAGTTCATCTTTGTCCGAGGAATCTTGAAGATAGTCCCTCCTTCCTCGGGAAACCAAATCAAGTTCTCCCTCTACCAAGAAGAACAGGTTTCCTTTGTCAACGAAGACTCGACTGGTGTTTGTGGCAGCGGGAATGGTTGCAGCCTGGGCTCCAAGGTTATCGCCGTTGTTGGAGGTCAACTTGACATTCAGGGATACGATCCCGCTTGTCCCACATGGGAGAAACTCCGAGCCGTTGGTCAGCCATTCCCTCAAGCTTTTGTACAACCCACTGACGAAGCAGGAACTCCAATGGATTTGGAGATTGCTGGGGTTTGCCACGAATCTCCTGGTCACACGAACGCCCTGGGAAAATACACAGGTATGAAAATCGCAGTATGAGTTTTGTGCGTGTGGATATATGTACCGCTGTACCGGTATTTTAAAGCGTTGATTCGATTCTAACATTTTGAGCCAACCGTCCCTCCTAGTTTGGTGCCCCATCACCAAAACCGTTACTGTGAGGCATGGAACATCCAAGGCCCTTGTTCTTACGAGTGGAGAACCGCGTGATCCCAAGCCTTTTGTTGCCCCCAAGAACAATGGCCAAGAGATGTCCCTAAAGCTGGAGCAAGGGTGCCGTGTGAGCTGGGATCACACGAGGTGGGCCAAGAAGTGCATGATCTACTGCCCCGTGGAGAAAACTGCCACCATCCGCTACGGCGCCAAGATGCCTTTAAAGTTCACTAGTGTCAAGCCTCCACCGAGAAACTTTGCCCCCCCGAAGCAAGGCTCGCAAGAACTGGCTCTGAAGATTCGTCAACGTTGCCACGAATCCAGGGGCCACACAAATGCCTTGAAGAAGTATACAGTGCGTTGTCCGCTGGAGAGGACTGCAACAGTCCGGTACGGAACCGGAATGAGCCTCAAGATCACCAATCCGGTGACTGGAGACTCCTTCACGGCGATGGGTGGTGTGCACCACTGGGCATGGGGTGGTCGAAACATGTACTTCTTCCCTGATATCACGGACGAGGAAGTGAGCACCTTGTTCCCCCCTGGATCAACCATGCAAGTGGAATACATCTACAAGCCTGGCGGCCAAGTAATGAACGTCAGAGCAGTTCACCATTGGGCTTGGGCAGGCCGCTACACATTTTTCTATCCTGATGGATACACTACAGACGATTGTGGACAAGCCGCTCTTGACTTCAACGACGCATTCCCCGTTGGGTACGGAATCGACGTTTCATTCCGTAAAGCTGTCCCTGTACCAGCTGGACAACAGATTACAGCCACCAACGGTGTTCATCATTGGGCTTGGCACGGAGACAAGCTCTTCTTCCATCCCGATGTCTCCGTGGGCGAAGTGAATCGACTCTTTCCTCCTGGCTACGTCATGCAAGTGTCCTACTCCGATCATACACATGTGAATGAACTCAAGTTGTCGCCAGAGGCCGCTTCATGTTGGGGCCCTGGTACGGAGTTGGTCCTTACCTCTCATACACGTCGTCCCGAGGACAGGCAAACGGCTGTCGTAACTAGCGTCGATACGACCACAGGAACCGTGACACTAAACAACGCAATTGAAACGCCCATTTCGATGGAAGATCACCCAGACTTTGCTGTTGAAATTGCTTCCCTGAATCGACCAGTGGTGTTCGAGGCCGAGAGTGACACAGACAACTCACTGATTGGAGGACATCTCATTGTTTTCAAAACTGAAACGAAGCAACATATTGAGGGAGTTCACATCCGGAACTTTGGCCAGCAAGGCAAACTGGGTCGCTACCCAATCCATTTCCACATGTGTGGTACAACGTCAAACTCTGTCGTTAAGAGAAACATTGTGTAAGTCCCACCGCAGCTGGTGAGGGGCTTGGGGATGTTTGACCGCAGCTGAATCTCAGCACCTGCACCTCTGCTCTCTTTCTACTGAAACAGATACGAATCCAACCAGCGAGGTTACGTTCTCCATTGCTCGGATAATGTGTTGGTGGAAGAAAATATTGCCTTCAAAGTTCCCGGCCACTGTTACTTTCTTGAAGCAGGTACAGAAACTGGCGCCAACTTCACAAGTAAGAACGGCACAGGTTGCCCACGTGTTCTGTTCATACACCCTTCTTGCTCATGTCGCATCTCTACTCGCAGGGAACCTTGGTATTGGTGTTACCAACATGCCAGCAGGTGGCGTGGCCCAACTCTCCGCTCAAAGCGGAAGGCAGGAATCAGATGATGCAACCAGCGTGTTTTGGATCTCCAACCCAAACAACTATTTCGTTGGGAATGTTGCAGCGGGCTCTGAAAGACATGGATACTGGTTTGAGACTCGCACATGGGCCAATCGAAAAGCGAGCGTCGGCGCTTTCGTTGATAACGAAGCACATAGCTGCAGACACTTTGCTTTTACCACCTATCCGCCAGGTTGGAGACCGGATGCGATCAACTTTATAACCAACATCAAAATTTATCGCAATAGCGGATGGGGGGCATTTCTCCACGTCACCAAGAACCTCGTCTTTGAAGGTGGCATCTTTGCTGACAACGGAAACCGAGCTATCATGATGAATCGAGGAGATGACGTTGTCTTCGAGGGAACTGTTTTCATTGGGCAAAGCCCTTGGGCTGAAAAGAAGAGTTCAAACTGTCGGGAAGGTCCTATTGGGATTGCCCTGAATCCAGCTCGTCTTGGAGACTTGGACTACTCAGGGACTATCAGGGGAACATCCTTGATTGGCGCCAAGTTCTACAACTGGACGGAGGAAGCTACCGGTTGTCCGAGGTCAAGACCAGTGCAATTCCGAACTGAACAAGTTTTTACGAAGGCCTTCAATGCTCCGCATACCTTCAAAAACGTCTTCATAGACGACAACGCTCACAGCAGCAAGTTAGATGCTTGCAAGATGGAAAATGAGCTGGGTATTGAGGACTCGATCATCAGAATTGTGGATGACGTAAACAATACCTTCAGTCCAGAAGGGGTTCCTGGGTTTCTGGCTAGTGCCAAAGTTACGACCATGCTCCCGGATGGATCGTGTTCTTACTACAACGAATGTCTTCTATTCTGCCCGAACACATGCCTTCGTACTGTAAGCGTCCTAACAAATGCGGCGCAACCTTCCGGAACCAGAATGCTTATCACGGACACTTCCAGCCTGAAAACTATCGAAGTTCAAGGTTCTACCCGCAGTGGCCAAACTCAGATTTCTTGGATGCATGCCACCTTCACGGCTGCGCTTCCACAAGGATCCTTTGAGATATCCTTCGTTGACGCAAACAACCAGCTCGTCTGGCCAAGCTATGCTATCCCTGTTTTGGAAGCAGCCCCGATGTGCTCGCATATCACAATCAATGACTTGACCTTCGTCAAGCCACCTCCTTCTTGCGATGAGCTTGTTCAGAACGGAGATTTTGCCTCCGGCATCCAGTGGTGGCAGGGTCACAAGACCAATAATATTTTTGATCCCTCGAGGGGTGTGGATTCTTCCGGTGCCCTGCTGACTACAGGAGACTCCGGTTCCGGTGTATCGCAGTGGCTCAACGTGAACTGTTTGGTATCAGGAGTGACCTATGATGTCTCTGCGTTCTTTCGGCAGGTAGATGCGTACGGTGCAACTGTAGCAGGATGTACCACCTCCCAAGACTGTCCCAGACTTGCCATGGAATTCAAGACCTTTGTCCCGTCCACGGGCAGCTTCCCAACTTCATGGGCGACGATTGCCACCACCGACGTTACGTCGTACACCAACGACAACTCCTTCGACACCATATCCGGACAGTGGGTTGTGACAAATGAGCAGGCATCTGCTGACATGGCTCGTCTCGTGATTCTGGATGCTGCTGATCAACTCATTGTTGACAATGTTTCTATCAAGAAAGTGACGTAGGGACATATAAAATTGTACCGTAGGTTCCAGTTGAAAGAAATAGAGGATAGAGATGAAACCGGAGAGAAGTCAACAACTGAGAAAGCCAGATTGTACAGCCGATAGTTCGGTTACTGCTGTTAGTTACTGCTCCACCAGATCACGAGGCGCGGTGCAAAAAGCGCCTCGTGATCTGCTTCCTGTCCACCCTGATAGCTACCAGTGCGGTTCCGGTACCATAGCTAGCTACCGTTAGATAGAGAGATTGTAGGACCGGAAAAGCTATCTCTCCATTGCTCATGACGACATTACGAAACAATGATATTCCCCGTGTTGATAGCGGTTTGCAGGCCATGTGGGAGTTTGCTGAAGGCAACACCCAGTACATGTTCCAGTACAATTGCACCAACTTTATTCAATCGGCCCATGAAACTGCCGACCAGTTCCCTACATCCTCTTATGGAGCTGCCATGTACATGTACAGACAAAAGTGGGAAATGGAAAAGCCGTTGAATCGAATGGGAGGAGACCAAGGATGGCCACTCAATCATGAAAACCATTTCCAGTGATGGAAGATTGAGGTACAGGAATTCCTAACCACCTTAAGAGCTAGAGGCTTCCTCAATGGCAAGGGCAAAGGGAAACGCATCCAAAGGGTCATCACTGGATCCCAACTGTTGTGCAATAGCGTCCTGTCCTCAAGCTTGCACCAGAGCAAAAGCGCAGATCCAAAAGTTTGGTTTGACCATGGATGTTTGCAAGCCAATAAACCTAGCTTCGAGTGGCCAAACAACACAGCAACTATCTCTTTATCTTTTTGTAATCTCTGGTGTCCACTGCCATTGCGTGTCAAAATCTCCCAAGCAAGTAACAGATGTATCTCCTGACATTCCATTGTGTTGGAGGTTGGGAATGATCCTAGAATTCTACACCATAGTGTTGCTGCCTGCCGATAAATAGTGCCATGTTCTAAGGGAAAAGGGGTCCATGGCAATCGATGCCAATGAAGTTTCACAGAGCACTAAGCACATTCTTGAGAATGCATGATAATTGGTAGGGTTCTCCACCATAACGCTGCATGATTAGCAGAGGTGATAGTTGGCATAAGCTTGGATGAAGAGCGTGGCCGTCTGCACTGATGTACAGAAGTACCATAAACCCAACCAAACTATGCATATCTGCTCCCGGCAGCAGCATTGTGTCGTCGTCCAGGAGTTCCACAGAACCTTCCTTGGGGCGACAGACTAACCTTTCGTTCTAACAGCTTCATGCCCCTTGGGTTCCGAGCTGGGCTGGATTCAAGAGAATTTGAGAGGTGGCCGCCAGCGAGTTCGGAATCAACGTGCATTTCAACGTCTGTGAAACACTGATCCTTCATCTTGGACGGTGTTGCTGATAGTCTCACATCCTTCCTTCTTCTAAGACTCTTGGCTGTTAGGGCAACTATGAAGATTGACACCCCTGCAATATGCTCCAAGGTACAAACATTGTTGAATAGGAAGAATGACAGGAAAACTGTTGTCGCCTTCCTGGCTGTGGATGTTATGCTCATTGTCAGTGCCCCAAAGTTCTTGGTGATGGCTGCACTGCAGGAACTGCCAAAGAAACCCATTGTGCTGAAAAGCACTATAACTGTTATCTTCCCCTTGACACTCCATGATGCCTCTTCTGCTGTGACACCCTGTTTCATCTCATCATATGTTCCAGGCTGCATCAACCAAACAATCCCTAGTTGTAGGTCTCCCTTAACAGCAGCTGCTGTGCTGATTGCCACCAAAGCAATGGAATACATCTTGAAGATGAATTCGTCCTGGCCCACTCCATAATTCTTCATGATTGATTCACTCACATTGCTGATGGCTCCATCACATAGCAAACTGATTGTCAGCATGATCACTCCCGATGGTTCAAACACTGCACTGGAGGTTGCATCTGCATGCATGAATATAGCCAACCCAGCCACCATGCAGAAGACCACAAAATAGTCCATGAACTGATATTTCTTTCTCGAAATGAATACTCCAAATATCATGGTGAATACAACTCTGCTAGACTTCATCAAGGTTTTGGCAGGATAGTTGATGTACTGCATTGCCAGATTGGTCATGCCCAAGTCCACAGCCCTCAATAAACTGAGGCCCAGATACATGAGAAAAGGCACTGCTAGGATAGATCCACCATGTAGCAGTTTGCCACTTGTTTCTTTTTGTTTCATGTGTTTCTTTTGATGCGTTTCATATACATAGGCCTTCATTATAAAGCTAAGCACAGTGTACCCAATGAACTGCAGCATGGCCAGGAAGAGGCCCAATTGTCGATTACAGATTTGAACTGAGATCAGTTCTTGCAAGTAGCCATAGAGAAGACTGAATGCAAATACCCCACTTGCACAAACCATGAACTGAAGCTGTCTGTTGAGGTGGCTAATATCCACTCCCAGAACCAGCACTGGCTCTGAAACAAGGTCATCAAAGCACTGAAGGTCCGAAGCACGTCTTATGGGAAGAGGAGTTAACGTGTTTTGATACAGACGTTGTATGGTTGTGCCGTCCTGCTTTGGTTGTTCGCTGCTGTGATCAGATGAGGCATCAACGACCAAGAGTGATTGAGAAAGGTTGTGCGATGACGAATGTGTGGTTTCCGTGTTGTTTGATTTGAGGGTGCTAATGCTACCCTGGCCATCGGTTGCGGAATCTTCCACAGTTAGACCTCTCTCGGAGATATCCGCAGTGATTGCGCAAACCTCGTTGCCATCGTCAGATGTTTGACTTGACATTGTTATCGAGGCGTCATCACTCACTTCGTCGTACGCCTGAATCTCACGCATCATGGGAACAAAGGACTGAGGACTACTTAGCCTTCTACGGCCGGTAGTGTCTTTGACAGGGGTGCGGTATGACATGGTCGGAATTATCTAATGAATTCCAACTTGCCAGAGTCAAGTCTTGCACACGCTCTATCTGTCTCCAAGACGAAACAGCTCGATACTCATTCGCTATTGTTGGACGCATCCGAAAACCCCCGGAATATCCACGATACTCTTTCATCTATCGGTACTAGTACTGTACGTACATCATTCGGCTACTTTTCCCACGCAATTTGCCAGGTGTTGTCTCACTCGTGCAACGAGAATCTTCGCTGATAAATTTCACGCCGCTAAGTCTACACGAATCCACGAGCGTTCCAGGTCTCACTATTTCCTAAGTACCAAAGCATTCAAATTTGAAGTGTTTCCCACGCCCTGCAGCCTTTCTGAGTTGGTTTTACAGCGTGGAAATGTTGGCAGGAAGAGGTACCCAGTACAGCTGTACGGTACAATACCAGTACTAGCTACCGGTAGCTACCGTAGCTAGCAGAATAGCAACGGAATTGGAAGCAACAGATGGGGGGGCAACCGGTACCGGTAGGGGGGGCTTGAGCTTGCCATTGCAAAGAACCAGTCTTCACTAAGTTCGGCGTTGGTTTTACCGAAATGCGCATTCTATCTGATGACTTTACGCATATGCGTAATGCTTACTGTACAACTGGATTCTGTGGTGATGGTTGCCACACGTTTTCCTGCACGCGCCTGTTCTGCTCTGCTCTGCTCTGCTCTGCCCCACTACGATTCTTGGTACCAAGCATCAAACTTGGGAAGATGGACCATTTCATTGACTTCATTGAATGCAGTCTCAGCCGCAACGCGCCCAACATCTTCATCCTTGTCTGTGGTGTTGCCTGAGGGAAGCTTCGGATTTGCTCTTCCCTGGTGCCTCCAATGTTGTCGTTTTATCCTTATCAGCATCACTGCGTATTGAACAAGCGTCCAGGATCTGCACGGGAAACAAGGGGTGGACGGCCTTCGACTTCATGGCCGTCGTCGCGGCGCTCTTCTGACGCCGCCCAAACATGATGCCGTATAAAGGAATCCGCTAATAATCTAGTAGAGGAAAATGCAACGATCAAAGCACTGCTTATGGTCAATACAAAGGAGTGTTTTAGTTGTAGGCGTCCTCAGTAGCTTGGCCTGGGTAGTAGATCCTCAGTGTCCAGGGACAAAATCCTCGTTGAAGGGAGCCCTATTGTAGATATCAGAGCTGGAAGACCTCGAGGTAATGAGCTGAGTCTTCTCTTCGACGTGGGCGTGCTGGTCACCCAGCTAGCCCGGGATAGTTGGAGTCAGACAGAAGATGACTCAGATGCTACGTTTCAATGTGCAGAAATCGCGAAAAAGGGACGGCTGTAGCCTGAGTTGTGGTCTTTGCTTCGAAGGCAGGAGTTTGTTTGCTGCTTTTCTTTCATTTGTCGAATTGCCCACTGCAGCCGACTAGACTGGACGCAGCAGCTAGCTAGCCAGTGAGTTGCCTATGGTTTTGAAAAGCCGAGCCCTTTCATACAAACGCAGCACTTCCCGACACATGATGTCCTTGAACTAATCTATAATGTGGAAGTTCGATGGATGCGTTTACTGTCCAATGCTATTGATCTAGCCACAGTAAGAGTATATTGTCCGTTTCCGCTACATGTACAGCAGCACTCTGCGACGGCGATTGGAACGTGATAATGAATCAAGTAGATACAAACGTTCGCTGGACGACTGGCAAGAACCCCATGGGATGCAGGAAGGAAGAACAATCCAGCCACACGCGAAATGTTATCACAGTCAGTACGTAGGATTTGCTTGAACACCAACCATGCCAGGTGAATTCAGCCAAACAAAACTATGAATATCATGCTCGTCGCCCGGAGATGCGATACGAGCGTGCTTGTTGCCCTTTCGATCGTATTCTTTGTTGCTTTCGTCTACTCGATGCGTTTCCTTTGGAACCGCCAAATGTGAGTGCGTCTTCCTCCCCCATCTGCCCCTCCAAGTCCTTGAGCGGTTTCGGCGGAGGGGACAGAGGTACTTTTGTTTTCGGTGCCTTTTTCTTACCCATAAAGCTCTTTGTCGTCAAGGCTGTAATGAATACGACAACACCAAAAATGTGCTCATATGTGCACTCATTGTCAAACAGGAAGAAGGAGATGAATAATGTAGCTGCCCGTCTCACAGTAGATGTCATGGACATGGTCAGTGCTCCAAAATTCTTGGTAATAGCGGCACTGCAGGAGCTTCCAAAAAAGCCCATGCTGCTAAAGAGTACAATCATTGTGACTTTGCCCACGACATCCCAGGTGATTTCCTCTTCTGCTACGCCAGCAGTCCATTCGTCGTAGGTTCCGGGTCGGGAGAGCCACAGCATGCCGATGCGCAAGTCACCAAAAAACATGGCGGTCGCCGTCACTGCGATGAGCGCCAGCGAGTACATGCGAAAGATTAATTCATCTTGTCCGACACCGTAGTTCTTCATGATAGTCTCACTCATAATGTTGGTTGCTCCATCACACAACAGACTGATGGTCAGCATGATAACTCCAAGCGGTTCGAAAATGGCATTGGAAGTAGCATCTGCCTGCATAAAGATGGCAAGACCTGCCACCATGCAGAGTACGACCAGATAATCCACCAGTCTATATCGCTTTCCAGCCATCAATACACCAAAGATCATGGTAAAAACCACACGGCTGCTTTTCATCAATGTCTTGGCAGGGTAGTTAATGTAGTGCATGGCCATGTTGGTCATGGCCATATCAATGGCACTGAGCACTCCCAAGCCGATATACATGTGAACGGGTACTTTTGGATGGGAATGCTTGACCCGCGCTGCTTTGGCTTCCCTATGATTCACCAGAGTCCTCATTCCATAACTCAAGGCCGTATAGCCCGCAAATTGAATCATGGCAAGAAAAAGTCCCAGATTTCGATTGCAAATTTCCACCGAAACAAATTCCTGCAGGTATCCAAAGGATAAATTGAATCCAAACACACCGGCGGCGCAGACGCAAAACTGGTAGGGACCACTGAGGTGACTAATGTCCATTCCCAAGACCACCACGGGTTCCCCGCCCAGCTGAGAGATGTTGCTAATGTTCCTGCGGAATTGTGATCGATGTGTTGATGCGAATTGTTGTTGTTGTTGTTGTCTCCTCTGTTTCACACCTGGTGGTATTTGTTGTTGTGGAGCTCTTGCAACACCCTTTTTGGGAGTAGTTTCCTTCCGCTCCTCTCGACAACCACAAGAACACGCCTTGGTCAAGCTGTTGCGAGGTTGTAGCGGGTCCGAATTTTCAGTGGTATACCCATTGTTGGCAAAGGAAGACAGCACCGACGAGTCATCTTCATCTTGTTCGTCTGGGGGGTATCTGGCATCACTTTCACAGTCGTCGTCGTCGTCGCCGTCGTGGTAGTATATTGCCTCTTCATCATCATCGTCGTCACTGCCACTCGACATGTCACTCTGAGTGTGAGGGTTCGTGTCATTCACAAAGGAAACAAAGGAGTCGTTGACAATCACTACTTCTCTATCCTCAATAATAGGTGTTCCCATTGCGGCTTCCGCACCAATACATGTAGATATTTGGCTGCCAGATTGTTCTGGTGAGGATGCCTCTGTGTCGCTCATGATCGAGGAATCCTTGTGCAGGCTCATCACAATGGCGCCAATTACTTTGTCTTGCTACCAGTATGAGAGAGGTGCCGTGTCCGTAAGTTCTTGCTCAATTGTTACGTTTGTGGTGGCTGACTGACTAGCTAGGTACCAGTGTGGGAGTGATTACCTGGTGCACCATGGTCGATAATAAAATTTGAACTGGTACGGTAACACGTGTGTCTCAAAATTGCCCGCCGGCTGGGTATGGTACTGCACCCTACGATACATTGTACGGTACGGTAGGAGATAAGTGGATGGATGCAAAAGCCTACGGGCACATTGGGTTGCGGGTCCGCGCCTAACAAAAGCACGGCGAGGGGGGTTGAGTACACTATTTCGACAGTCTGGCATGCCTCTCCGAGAAATTCAACTTACTTCTCCGCGCCAAGTTTTTTGAACTCCCAACAACTGATTCTTCGATAGAGATGCATCATACAGCAGCGCCTTCTGAAGATGAGGTTCCAGCTTCGGCATCTTTGGTCTCAGCTTCTCTTCAGCCACCTTCAAGAATGCTTGCATATCCAATGCCGCAAGTACTCGGATGAATACTGTCCTCGCATCAAACAAAGTGAGTTCTGCTGTGGCTGCATTTCAGCAGCCAGTGATGCCTCTAATGCCGACGGTAAGAATGACTTGACATTGTCATACAACCTCTTCTTATTTGCTGATGGAACCAGACCAACGTTCAGCAACATCTTTGCCTCACTCCGACCTGATTTATTGAATTCCAGGATCTCAGGGACTTCATTTGACAATCTCATGAGAGCAAGACAGACACAACGAAGGGCAGGGACATTCATTGGAATCCCATGCCGAGTGAGTTCTGGATACCCTTTTGTATCCACTGTTGCTATGTCTCTACGTTTGTATTCTGTTGGTGCTTTGAAAGAAGCATAGTGCTTTTCTAGTTTCTCTTTTTGTTTTCTTACAGAAGTATTGTTCCATCTATCTTTCAAAAGAGCTGCACCTTCCTCATTGTTTTCGAGAGAATGAATCATTGCCGGTTCCACAATGCCATCAAAAAGCTGGAGGAACGGATCAACTATTGTTGGTGGGGTAACTGGTCGCTGTGGTTGAGTTGGTTGTGCCGCCGCTGCTTCGTCTTGGTTATGGCCTGGTTGAGTTGGTTGTGTTCAGCTGCCTGTTGCGGCAATCCATTGCCAGTGGTATCAATGTAAGCTCCTTTGACCAGCCACTGTTTTTGTTATACGCGTTCTGAAACAATTCCTTCTTTTCAGATTTGCTTGGTGGGATCTCCTCATCCTTCTTGTCGGCTGTTGAAACTCGGAGGAAGAATCTTTTCTTTATCCCTTCTTTGTGTCAGCTAGTGACACTCTCCGGGACTTTGTTGAGTATAGGTGCTTGTCACTTTAGTGATTTTGTCTGGGATGAATCCTCTCAATGCTTCGGTGATCGGTTCATCCATCCAGGTGGTCTTGTTGAGCGCACTCTTCAGCTCGCTTGGATCATTCAGTTGTGGGAGTTTCAGCTCCCTGGCAACAAGGTAGGCCCAGTATACCGCGGGAACCCAAAGCCCATGCAAATTCCTCCTCGTTTCGGCCAATTCCAAGAACTTGGAGACCATGGCGGCATGTTGGACACCTGACATGGCGAGTAATGCTGCTGTCCTCTTGTCAATGCACGCCACGAATATCCAACCGGAGCTGTGGCGACGCGGAGGGTTGTCTGTTAGTGTGTTTGGGAGATACTGTCGCCGTCGCCACGGCTCTGGTTTGGTTTTGATGGACCTGTGTTACCTCTCCGGTGTCGAGAGCAGTGCTTTGCCCTCTTGTTGAGGCTGTGCCGCTGCATGGCATCGAGTAGTTCGGCATCTTCACATATAAACTCTGGGCCCATTTCCT